>JAOVVI020003083.1:0-19751 GCA_028571085.2 Nepenthes alata | reverse complement strand
ACTTCCCGTTGCCTAGCTAGGCTTGGGGATCAAGGTCTTGAGAGAAACGAGCACGTTGGTGGCCTCGAGACTTGAATTCTATTCTTTTCGATTGCTCCCTTTCTTTTGATCTCAGAGAAGGAAGAAAAAGAAGAAGCAGAAGCCCCCTTCTCTGCCCAGGAAGACAGCTCTTATAGGCTCCTCCCAAGAGGACTTTGGGCGCGAGAACTCCCGTTGCTAGGGTTCCTTAGCCACTGGTCACTGTCGCTGACCGCCGGTCATGTCGATTGTTGCTTTGCGGTGGCAGGCAGGCTCCTGAACGCTGCCGGCCACGCTTGGTCTTCCTTCGAGTCAGGATTAGTTGATTGCCTGCAAGCGGCTGCCTGAGCCACCGTCACAACGCTGACCGCTTTTTCATTAGCTTGTTTCTCCTCTCTCCTGTTAGCTTATTAATGCACTGCAGGACGCCCGTTGTCTTTTGCCAGATGATTGCCACACAGGCTTCCTTGTGCAATTAGACCGGGCTTGCGTTCTTCCTGGGCCTTGGTATTGGACCCAACAGATATATATATATATACTTTTATTTCTAAAGTTTTAATTTTTTTTTAAATTTAACAAAATGTTTTAATTTTACTACTGAAGTGAAAAAAAAATTGAAAAACTTTATAAAACAAATTAGAAAAGAACGGATTTCAATATGTTCTTATTGTAAGAATGAGAGATAATTACCATTTCTTAAGCTATTTTATTTTCTTTTAATTAATTAAACTAAAAAATTATGCTAAAAATAAAAATGTAAATTATTTATAATATAATTGATAAGATATAATATCAAAGTATTAAATTTTTTATATATACTCGCCATAATTATGGTAAAAAGTAACGTCGAAATCATGATATTTTACATAATTCACCATAAAATATACTCCACTATTTGCAAACAAAATATATTTTTCATAAATTTTTAGATTCTACTGAACAATTCAAAAAACTTGACTAAATATTTCACTTATTTATAACTTATTTTCTATATATAGAGTCATTAAAATATATATAAAAAATTAAACTAAACACTATCGATAGATAACTATTTTTGTTGGCTGTTTTAGGTCAAAAAAACTATTCGCAATATAATTAACCCATGCATAAATAAATTCAATTTGTCCAAAATATATTAAAATGGGTCCCAGTCATTAAAAATATGTACATATTACAATACATGTGGGTCACTCACATGCTAGCCTGAGCCTGAGTGTTATCCTTCTAAGAAGCTTAGTAATACAACCATCAATATGGATTCAAATTTTAGCCGTTGGAGGCAAGAAGAAGGTAGCACTATTAACATCTCCTCCCTACAATATCTGGTTGGCTTGAATTCAAGTCCCATTTGCTTATTATTTAATGGTTATTGGTCTTATAAATAAAAAATAAGTATAAATATAATCTTTCTAATAGGTATTTATTTAATAGTTAAAATTAAAAATTAGACAAAAAATAATAAAAAACATATGAAATGATTTAAAATTCCACCATTCTTATACCCAACTTTAAAGTTTCGACCATTAAATGGATATAAAACCCACAATAATTTGAGCATTTTTGCAGTATTTCAAATGGCAGGTGTATGTCACAACCACAACTAAAGAAAAAAGTCTACACAAATCCCATTACGATAGTTTGGTACATAAAACTCTCACTATGTTCAGTGTCAAAATATTTTGGATAAATCGTACATAATTTTACTATATGCTATGAAAGAAACTATTTTTACAGTTAAAACTCATGAACAGTAGATCACACAGTACCATAAATCATACAACATCCCCAGTAGAAAGTAGGATGAAGGAATTACAGTTCTTACCAAGAATTTATGAGCATAGTTTCTCTTTATTTGGTCATCCAACTCAATACATCACGAAGAAGCAAGAACCATGAAGTCAAAATAAGGATTCTGGTGCCCCAGGTTCATCCATATCCACATTTTTTTCCATATCCATGGACTTCACAAATAAAAGAAGGTCAAATGCATCATAGTAAGTCATAAGTACTGATATCAGCATATCAAATGCAACTTTTTCTTTTCGAATCATAACTTTAGGACCAAATATTGCTCTATATCGAAAAAAGTTGGGTGCACTGACTGATATAAGTCGACTTCTCACAATTTCATCATAGTTTCAAGAGATATCAATAAGGGACCGAAACATATATGGATCAACTAATGTTTTCCTATTTCACAGAATTCTGGATACAGAAAATTGACAGCAGCAACAATTCAACAACTTAGTAACTAGGAACCACAAGACAATACCAAAGACACGCTGGCATAATTTTTTTAAAAATAAGGGCATACTATGGTAGGGAAATATTAATTAAAGTTTATGATTTTTTTATATAAATATGATAATATAACTAATTAACAGCAAGACTTTATCAAAAAATATTTACATGTATAACTACATGTAAATGAATGAATACAAAGGAATTGTACCATATATCATATCTCACATAATGAATAAAAGATAAAAAGACATCGAGGGTGTACACTTCTAATATTTCTAGATTACCAGGTGACTCCAATATTTTTTGGTTTTAATTAAGAACATGATTTTTCTAAAAATTAATTACATAATGACCCAACTTGTCCAAAATATGTTAAAGTATGTTAATGTCAACAATAATAAATTATTCGGACAAATGACAGAAAATGTAGGCTAAATGTCGGTATGCAACATGCGTCATTGTGTCAAACACTGACATGCTAGCAAGGAAGTGTGTCCTCATTCTTAGCTTAGTAATACAACCATCAATAAGGATCTAGATGAAAAAGGCCAGCAACAAATCTCACGTGCAACAAATGAAAAAGGCCTACACAACTAAGAACAACTTGAGGAATAAAGCTCCCACCATGGGCGGGGCCTAGGGAAGGATAGAAGTAGTTTTGAATCTCTTGTACTCAATTTTACACACTATGCAAAAAACTTTTTCTACAATTCAAACTCGTGACTGTAAGGTCACATCATCATTAAACAGATAGCATTCATAGTCCATCCTACTCGGTGGAAAGTGGACGAAGAAATTACAACGGTTACCAACAATTTATGAGCTATAGTTACTTTTTATTTGGATTATAAAACTCAATACATCTAGACAGAAACAGGAACAATGAAGCCAGGAAAGAATTCTGAGGCACCGAATTCCCATAATCCCAATTTTTTTTTTTTTTACTTATTCATGGACTTCACAAATAAAAGAAGATCAAATGTGTCATATCGGGTGATATATCTCAGTATTAGAATATCATAAGCATTTTTTTTTTTTTTGCGAATCATACCATTAGGGGCAAATACCAGCCCAAATAGAAAAAATTGGGTGTTTCGGCAGATATTCCTCGGTGACCCACCACTATTTTGTCACGGTATTGAGAAATATCAGCATCCGGGAGCTGATACTGCTTCTAGCAACATGTTATTGGGTGGTGGTTCCGCTTATGGGATCAAATTGTTGCAATTGATTTGTGGTCTTGAAGAGGAAGAGATCTTCATAAAGTAGGGTTTCCACTTGAGAACCATAATCTTGATAGGTCAATATTTGAACCACTTGTCGTAAACTCCCTCACAAAATTGGCACACCACATATATCGTTTGATATTTCATTTCATGGGCAGTAGGTCTTGACCTACCAAGTTGCTTTTACGGTAACACTAGGCAAATGTGGGGTAGGCCATATATCCCGACCTTTCTTGCCAATCACATTTCATAATCAAACTCTTTTCTAACTCTTTTTTTTACAATTATATCCAATCTAATTCTATTCCCCATAGACGGAGGAAGTGAGTATGCCCATCCTGCGTACAAATTCTGGGGTTTCCAGCCTCCACCAAGAACATTTCTTCCCTCAAGTGTAAAACTTTATATAATAAGTGGAAAGGGTTGGCTGGGTAGGGGAAGATGGGGCTAAACTCTGAAAGTTAAAGCAGAGAACTACAAGGACCTATCTACTTTGCAAGCATTCTAGGAAATTAACCAAAAAAGCAATAGAGAGCCTGCAAAGAAAATAATCCCTGCCCTTCATTCCACAATCCACTCAAGATCTAATTGTCAGTAATGTAGCACTATGATCCATACTAGCCTACTGGTCGGGTAACCTTCTCAAGATTAACTTTGGCACAAAGGAACACTAACTAGTTACTAGGGTAACCTCCTACAAGATAAATATTTGAAAAGTTGCACAACAATGATGTGTCTGCAAAAATGAAGAAGAAAGATGAAAGTAAGATCCTACCTTCAGAGGACAGACTCAATAACCCACGATAAACCGAAACACAGATTAAAATAGCTTTTGAAAGAAATTGGAAAAGATACTTAAAATAACAACAAAGCCTTAAGTGCCAATAAGTGGGGTCGATTATATGAATCTGTATTCCTCTCAATTTAGTATAATATCCTCTGAGAGTATAAATAATTTAAAATCATATTTCTCACATTAGATTTCCTAAAATTATAACTAACTTACCTTTCTTTACATACACTTCATTTAGCATACAATTCAAGTGTCTAATCAAGACAAAATAATAAATTTGGCCTCAATTGAGCGTCCACTAGATTTAATACTTTATTTGGCATACCTTTCCTTACAACTATTTATGCCAATTGAATAATCACGCGTAGGCCTAGTTATTCAAAGGACCAAATTTGCCACATCTCATTGCTAAGGCGTTTTCAAAATGCAAAAGTTATTCTTACGGGAGACGCAGAAAAGAATAGCCTAAACATTAAAGAGAGAAAATAATCAAGCACTCTGAAGCCTATTTTTCTCTAAATTGACCATATGAAACAGCAACCTTCATTTTAAGCATGCATTATCCGGGTCCCATTAAGAGCACATATTGCATATATACCTAGGTTATTTGATGATAACTTCTAGCAAGCAACTAAGCCATACTATAGACACAATATTGGAAACCTTTTACCTTCTTAATTCCTAAACCGTAATAGCAAATCCTCAAACAATCACTTGATCTAAGTAATTCCAGCATTCATTACCCTAAAGCCAATGTAAACTTTGCATTGCACTTATCATGACTACATGAATTTCCAAGAATGTCGTGACTTTGTAGTAAAATTGTTCTTGCCTACCAAGTTTAATGAGCATAGTCTCTAAACAGAACACAAAAATACCAATAGATATCAAACCTTCCACAGATCAATACAAACAATTTACTACCCACGAAGACAACCAATTCAACAATTAAAATCAACCAAGCAAGGATCAATTAACCCAACTCAGTCAACTCAGTCAACTCGGTCAACTCAATTCATTACCCAATAGTCAGATATATACAGTCTTATTCCTTATCTCTCCGTAGCAGGAAGGTTGTTCCTTAACATTAGTTTCCGATTGAGCAACCTAATTAACACACAAACCACAAAATTTGAATTGAAAACCAAAATCACGAAGAAATTGCAGCGTCAAGGAAAAGTTTCTGAACAAAAGATCAAGTGCTTAACAGAACCCTTATTCCACTACCAAAAGCAGTAACCACCACATATCAACACCACAAATATTTGACAAACTTCAAAAACTCTTATAAACTTCAACAATCCATCATGATTGTTAAAATTCTTTTGATTAGTAAAGAGGTTACTCAGAGCTGTCGGAGGTGGCAATCTGCTCGGCCTGGAGGCGTTCGAGGGCTTTCTGATGTGCCCAAGTCTCGAGGGTGAGATCTGGCTTGGCGTTAAGGCCAACGCCGAGTATAATTATGGACAAGAAACTGGTGATGTAGCACGGCAATTCCCAGTCCTCCCACTTACGCGATTGGCCAGGCGGCGGCGGCGTTCGGTTGAATAAATAGCCGTTGGGACGCTCCTGGTGGCCGGGACTTGTCCACCGACTTGGGCCATCTCCACCGCCTCTAGTTCGGAGACTTGGGATCAGGCGAGATCTGAGCATTCCAGCGGCAGATGCCAAGGGTTTCGGGGACGACATAGCTTTTCTCGTTACAGCCGGAACAGAGAGGAGAGGAGAGAAGTCGAAGGAACAAGTGAGGAGAAGCGCCTTATGGATTAGTGATACGACGTCGGTCGGTATCCTAAATCTTCTTTTATTTTTCTTTTTTTATTTAACCGTTTTGGTATCCTAAAGCTGCGACGAAAGGAATTTACGACGCAATTTTAATTACTAGATGATATTTAACATATTAAAATAATATAATATATAAATATATTTATTTAATTTTTTAAAAAATATTAAAATATCTAAATAATATTAAAATTAAAAATAATAATAATGAATACACTATTTTAATATTTTTTAAATTTTTTACTATTAGTTTTTATTTGTTAGATTTCAATTTAACCAATAAAAGGGAGTCATAGAAACTACGATGCCCGGCACATTGCAACCCCCTGTACCCAGACAAATGTCCGAGTGGTTGCATTGTTGAGCTAACGAATCACAAACTCATTAATTCACAAAGATTCCAAACTAGCAAGGTGTTGACACTGGTTGATGTGCCAAATCAATAATAATTGTTGGGTCCAGTACGAAGACCCAAGAAAATTTCAAGCCCAACCCGTGGACTAATAGCCCAAACGACGGATCCAGCCCAGCGTCCCATAACAGCCTACATGGTGGCCCGTACTCGTAGCTAATGAACGTCGCCTGCAACCCATTAATGCGGCTATTGGGTGACAGTGATGGCGTAGAAGAAATGAACCAATGGGGAGAATGTCAGCACTGCCAACCGCGGCTCATGCTACTGCCCACAGTTCTCTCACCAATCCAAACACGAGAGGTAGACCAAGCGTGACCTACAACGCCCGACAGTCTACCTGCTACCGTTAGGTGACAATTGACATACCGACGACCGTCGTCAACGATCAGCGATGGATAAATCCCTACAACGAGGATTCTCGCGCCCAAAGCCCCCAACTAGGGGGCCTATAAAATCCCTCTCCTTCTACAGGGGAAGAGATTGGATCCTAGATAATTGACTCTACGTCACGCGAGTTAAACTCCAAAACCATCTTCGAAATCCGACCTTCTCCGCCTTTTCAGGCAATGAGAGTTAGCCACCCGCTGCGATGCATTCCGGGAGTCAGGCCTCCCATCACCCGCTCACCAATCTCCCATTCCTGCAACCACGGACTCCCAATGCATGTGCAGTATATTTTCGTGCACCTCTTTGTTCATTGCAGAAAATTGCTGACTTGAGTATTGAAATATTTTCGGTGGGAGAAATCTCACCGGACCTCTAACCTCTTATTAGTTAGTTGTATTGTGCAGGTCCCAGATTAATAGAGACGGAGATCAGACCCGCTTGCGACCACCTCCAGATGATGAGAAATCTAAAGGCTTCCTAATCCATACGACAATCGGGGACCCGGGATGCAACATTGACGCCGTCTGTGGGAACGAGACAAGAAGCCTAGCATCTCCTTCTCATACTCATTCTTTCACAACAAGATAGTAAACACCGGGGCACAAGTCAGTATCCCAACAAGATATGCAATTGCCCGCGGAAACGACCCCTTAGTGTGTAGCCACACAGTTATCTGTCTAGAGCCCGACATCCACTGCCTAACAGTGGACATGGGCGACATGAGGTTGATGATCCAAGCCCTCTGCAACCGGATGGGTACACCACAGATAGGGGCTGCTCCTCCAGCATCCTAGGTGTCCTCCTTCAAGCAGGGAAGGAGTCGCGCAGGAGACCTCAGGAGAAGATCAGATCGGCTTGACGACGCCGGTGCCCAGGCAGCCTCCGATAGCAGGGCCCAGTTTGTGGCTGGAAGTCACCCTAGCTGGGATGAGCAGAAGGAGAGCCCAGAGTGGCGTAACCCCCGTAACTCCAGTGACAAAAGGAGGCCGATGGCCGCAGACTCCAACAGTGCATGGCCGCCCCGCGCGGGAAGTCACCACAACAGATAAGCTCAGCAACACCAGCAAGGTCACACGGAGCTCCGCGATATCATCAACGTGTGAAAAAGCGAGTCCGACCCATCAATGGAGGAGAAAGTGAAAGTACATTGGCATCTCCTGCACAAGAAGAGACCCGCAAGATCTTCAGCCGACCTGCGAAGGTCACCCTTCGCCATGGATCTCCGGACCTAGCCGCTCTCTCGCAAGTTCAAGATACCCGTACTGGAATGGTACAACGTGAATAAGGACCCGATGGATCACCTCAACTGCTTCCGTACTCACTTGTCCCTCTAGGGAGCAAGCAAGGCCATGATGTGTCAGTACTTCCCCATCACCTTTAGGGCGGACGCACTGCCGTGGTTCCATAACCTCCCACCAAACTCCATCTGCTCCTTCGACAAACTTGCAGACTGCTTCCTCGACCAATTTGCCTCCAACCGGAGAGAAGAAAAGCAGTCGTGGCACCTAGTCCGTCTCCACGAGAGGACGGACTAAAGCTTGAAGCGATTCCTCAACGGTTTCATTACTGAGGCGTGCAGGATCCCCCATCTCTTTGACGAGTTAAAACTCAATGCCTTCGTTGCTACGTTGGCGGCAGGGGACTTCTTTAAACACATGTCACATCAGTGCCCTCAATCCTTCTCGGAAGCAAAAGCCATTGCCCAAGCCTATATCTCAGCAGAGGAAGCCAGCGAGGCAAAGCTTCTTGAGCGTGTGGACCACCCTCCGAAGATTCCCAGACCTACCATCACCAAGAAGAGGAATGGCGACAATAGTCACTTCCAGCAACGCCGCAAGTAGTCACCTCCTTCACTGGGATCGAGGAAGGAGCACGAGCTGACGTCCCTGACTCCTCTAAATGATACTCGCGCGAACATCCTGATGTAGATCCAAGATGAAAAGTTCTTTAAGTTGCCAAAAGCGCCAAAGGGCCCAATCGGCGGTGACCAAATGAAGTACTGCAAATACCACCACTGCCTCGGACATTTCACAAAAAATTATCGGACCCTACATCAAAAAATAGAAGACCTGATCCATCGCGGACACCTCAAACGGTTCATAAAGGGCTCAAGGAAGGCCACCACAACTTCAGAAGGCGAGGCAAGCAAGCCTCCCAAGAACTGTACAACCTTCGGCGTGATCAGCATGATCTCAACCATACCGATCAAGAGCAGCAGGCAAATACAGCCTGAGCAGACTTCCAGAAATAAGAGAGCAAAGATAGGGGATAGGATTGATGTCATTAACTTTAATAGCGACGATATGCTCATGTAACCTTCCCCTATCCTGATCCCCTTATTGTATCCGCGCTCGTTTCAAACGATACGATTGACTACCAATTGAAATGAGTCTTTGTTGATAATGGAAGCTCTCAGAATTTACTGTATCTTATTATCTTTTTTATGCTTGGACCGAGGCAAAGTCAAATGAAAGTCGCCGATGGCCCTCTATACGGACTGGACAACGAACCTGTACCTGTACAGGGGATAGTCCAACTAGAGGTCATGATGGAAACTTACCCGTGCATTGTAACGCAAGAGCTAACATTCCTCATCATCGATCTACCGTCTGTTTACAACACCATCCTAGGCAGACCCTTCCTCATGGCCGTCGGGGCCGTTACTTTGATTCCTCATCTAAAGATGAAGTTTCCAACCCCGTACGGCGTAGGGAAGGTGTTCGGGGACCAGGTGATAGGACAACATGCTACGTATCCCAAGTCGCTCCGGTGGCACCAGACCGCCTGAACGGAGACTTGGATCTCCGTGATGAACACATGCTACAACAAGCCCAATCAGGAGAAGCAATCAAAATAATTTCGCTGGATACTACCGAGCCAGAGAAGTGTGTACATGTGGGCAACTCTCTCTCACGGGCCAACTATGATCGACTAATCACCTTCCTGTGGAAGAACTCCGACGTGTTCGCATGGATTCCTGCCGACATGCCCGGGATACCAGCTGGGGCAATAGTCCACAAGCTGGACCTTGATCCCGGCCACAAGCCCGTGTGACACAAGCGCATGAACCACTCTGTCGAGAAGCTTGTAGTTATAAGGGAGGAAGTAAAAAGACCGTTGGACGTTGGATTCATTAAGGAGGTCCAATATCCAGACTGGCTATCCAACGTCGTTCTCGTGAAAAAGAGTAACGACAAATGACGGATGTGCGTAGACTTCACCGATGTGAACAAGGCCTGCCAAAGGACAGCTTTCCAGTCCCTCAGATTGATTAGTTGGTGGACTCTACGTCCGGGCACAAGCTCCTAAGCTTCATGGATGCTTACTCAGGTTACAACTAGATCAAGATGCACCCGGACGATGAGAAGCACACCTCCTTCATGACCGACCAAGGGACGTACTGCTATAAGGTGATATCCTTCAACCTCAAGAACGTCGGGGCAACCTATCAGTGCCTAGTGAATAAGATGTTCAAAGCACAGATCAGGAAGAACGTAGAAGTGTACGTCGATGACTTGCTCGTAAAAAGTAAGGTAGCCGATGACAACATCCATGACCTAGAGGAGACCTTCCAGGTCCTCGGGGCACACAGAATGAAACTCATCCTGGCCAAATGTGGATTCGTGATGACCTTTGGGAAGTTTCTAGGTTTCATCGTGTCACAACGTGGCATAGAAACAAACTCGAAAATGATCAAGGCCATCCTCAACATGAACCCTCCGCGAACGGTGAAGGAAGCACAAAAGCTCACAGGACGGCTAGCAGCTCTCTCGCAATTCTTAGCCAAGTCCACAGAGAAATACTTGCCCTTCTTTAAGGTGCTTAGAGGGATAAAATTATCCGAATTCTAGTGGACCGAAGAATGTGAGGAAGCTTTCAAAGAGCTAAAGGCGTCCCTTGTCAGCCCACCTCTCCTAAGTTCACCATGTGTAGGCGAAGACTTATATTCTACTTAGCTACGTCAGACACGGCACTCAGCTCCGTGCTAGTCAAAGAGCACGAGGGAGCGCAGTGACTGGTATACTACGTGAGTAAGGTATTGATAGACGTGGAAACCCGCTACCCGCACACGGAAAGGATCGCGTTGACACTCATCTATTCGGCACAAAAGCTACGGCCCTACTTCGAAGCTCACTGGATCATCATTCTAATGGATCAACCCTTGAAATCGATCCTACATAAGCTAGAGGCTTCCAAACAACTAGTCAAGTGAGCTATAGAACTGGGAGAGTCTGACATGGACTTTCGACAACGACCATCCCTCAAGGGTCAGGCCTTAACAGACTTCCTCGTCGAGACGGCGACCTCAGCTCTAGACGACCCTCGTAGCCCGAGGAGTGTGGATGCTCCTGACGTTCCAACATGGACCCTAAATGTGGATAGGTCATCCACCTAGACAGGCAACGGAGCCGGAATCGTGCTCACAACTCCAAACGGTATAGAGATTAAGTACTCCATTACGCTCACCTTCCCTGCAACTAATAACGTGAAGGAATATGAAGCCCTTCTTGCATGACTTCGTCTAGCAAAGGAGTGCTCCGCCAAGTCGCTGGTCATGCAAAGTGACTCGGAGCTCGTGGTCAACCAAATCCAAGGAACCTTTGAGGCGTCGAACCTGCAACTTGTAAAGTACCTGGCGAGAGAAAAGGCCCAAATCCAAGCCTTCGAACGCTTCGAGATTGAACACGTTCCTAGAGTCAAAAACTGAAAAGCTAACCAGTTGGCTAGGGATGCAGCTGTAGGCTTTCTAAAGCAGTACGCCAGGGACATGCAAGAAACCCTGACCGTACCTAGTGTCGACGTCCCAGACCACAAAGTGCTGCAGATTGACGAGGGCGACAACTGGATGACCCCGTACCAAAAGTATTTGACAGATGGAACATTGCCTGGAAATGCCGATGAGGCCAAATGGAGCAAAAAGACGGAAGGCTGGTAGACAATCCTTGATGGGAGGCTATATAGGCAAGGATATTCCACTCCTCACCTAAAATGCCTAACCCCTGAGGAGGCTGAGTACGCCCTAAGCGAAATCCACCTCGACATATTCAACTCACACGTCGGAGGAAAAAATATCGCATTCAAGATCATGCGGTAGGGTCTCTTCTGGCCCACAATGAAGCGAGATGGCTTGGAATTCGTGAAGAAATGTGAAAGCTGTCAGGTCCACGGAACCATGACACACCTTCCTCATATGGAACTGCACAGCCTTCAATCCCCATGGCCGTTTGCACAGTGGGGACTCAACATCCTCATACCGCTACGTCTGGATTCCGGACAAAAGAAATTCATCATCGTTGGCATTAACTATTTTACCAAGGAAGGTAGAATCAGTTCCTCTGGCTCGAATCACCGAACAAAATATGAAAGAGTTCCTCTGTCAAAACATTGTCTATCGTTTTGGGATTCCCAAGGTCATAGTGACCGACAACGGAACCCAGTTCATCGGTATACGGTTCACCAGATATTGTGTAAGTCTACGCATCAAGCTAGTACATACATCTGTGCTATATCCCTAGGCAAATGGGCAGGTTGAGGTCACCAACCACAAGCTACTGCACGGATTGAAGACCAAGCTGGAAGACATAGGGGGTTCGTAGGTCGATGAGTTACCTTCTATGCTCTTGTCATATCGAACAACCCCGCAGGAACCAACGACAGAGACACCCTTCAGTCTCTACTACGGGACTGAAGCCGTGATCCCCGTTAAAGTGGGGCTACCCTGCCTACAGGTCAAATGTTTTGATCTGGCCATGAACTTCCAGAGACTCGGAGAATGCCTTGACCTGCTCCGAGAAGTTTGAAACATTGCCCACCTGAGGACCGCAGCCTACCAACAATGTATCGCACGTTACTACAATAAGCGAGTGAAGGCACGCCCGCTTGAGGTTGGAGACCTTGTCCTCGAGAGTGTAGAAGCCACGGGAAAATCCACAAGTCGGAACAAACTTTTCCCTGGTTGGGAAGACTCGTTCCTTGTATCCGTGATCCTCCGGAGTGAAGCGTACAAGCTACCCATTCAGAATGGCAAACTAGTCCCTCGGACTTAGAACTCCACCAAACTCAGGAAATACTACCGATAAGATAGTGACTACCCAGGTAAGGCATACACACAAACCATGAGGAGTGCTTGTACATGTATTGTGTTTGCATTTAATAAAATTGATCATGTTTGTTATCTTGTGTGTCCATTCATAAGAGTATTTGCATGCATGACATTTTGAAAAATAAAATGACCTAGACTGCCCCCAAGTTGGGGGGACTATCATCTGTCCGTAAAATGAATCCTTGGCTCCGTGCCAAGCAGCCCAAAAGCAGCCACCTTAAAATCTCGACTCCGTGTCGAACAGCCCTAAGCGGCCATTTATGCCTTGGCTCCGTGCCAAGCAGCCACCTCAAAATCTCGACTCCGCATCGAATGGCCCTAATTAGACCTTTATACCTATGCTCCGTGCCAAGTGACCCGGGCAGTCAAAGCATCAGGTCTGGGGGATTTTAAAGTTTCCCAACTTACGGCCACCAAAACCTTAGGGGACAAGAATTACAGGCGAGCGGCGACCTTCTCTCAAAAATGAGAACACCCTCAGTCTACAATCGTCGTGGGCTAGGACCGTGCACATGATAGCAACGACACCCTGAGCAGGGGCCAGCACCTAATGCAGGTAATGTGTGCAAAAAGGCTTAGACCCGGGGTCCAGCTATTGCGGCTTGAAAACCCAGCTAGCCCCTAGCGTGGCTCCACGGTACTTGCAACGACGTCCACTCTATTTGATCGAGCTTCCCATTAAACATGAGAGATGCGATGATACCCTCTGACGCAGGACGAGTACAGAGCAAGAAGGCACCGAATTTAGGCCTTGGCAACAATAGCTTTACAAGCTTACCCGTTAAACACGAGATATTATCTCTAAAATCACACTTGAAGGCTTTAAGTGCAAAAAAAGGGACACTACTTCTCATTCATATGTATAAGGCACTGACAAGTGGCAAAAGGGGAAAGAAAAGTGATGTGTACATGAAAAGCAACTCTCGAGAGTTTGATGGGCCAGCCTCCTTAAGAAAGTTCCTCAGGCCCCAGGGTTGACAGGGTGAAAGACGCCTTCCGGAACGTCAGGAAGCACGAGCGAGAAAATCTTACAGCACAGGCAAATTCCGTCCCAGAATCTGGTTTCTAGGATCAGGTTTGCCTCCGATGGAGAGAGCCGCACCCTCAGGTCTCTGGACAGGTAGGAGTTATCATCTACAAGAGTAGTGACCATCTTCTTCAACTGCTCGACCTCCTACCTTAGGAGTGTAGCCTCTTGCATCTGCTGGCCACTGTCCACCTTCAAGAGCCTAATTTCCTCCTGCATTTGCCTATTCACTCCTTGCAGCCATTCTCTCTCACCCTGGAGGGAAGCGACCTTGATTCTCATTTGTTGAGCAATCTCTTGCCCGGGGTGAAAGTTCTCGTGCAATTGAGCAACCAGCTTGTCAAAAGAATCAATCTCTCTAGGAACCTTTGTGGGAGAAGAGAAGGTCAGAAATTCTCAAAACTCCAGACCACAAATTAGCACTCAGCTCAAGATGATTATACCTGAACAGAAGACGCGTCTGGCCGACTGGCTCCCTCTCTTGACACAAGCGAGAATGGGGGCTCCGCGCATTCAACCACTGCCTCCTCGAAACTGGGGTGGCTTGGAGCACCGGGTGACGTAGGAACGCTTGGGGGTTCCGGTTCCTGAGCCGTCCTAACAGCGACGGTCACCAAAGTCACGTCAATGTTTGGTGGACTGGTCTCTTGCCCAGCTTCGACCTTTGACCCAACAGGAGCATCCTCCTGGATGCTTGCCTCCAGAAATGGCTCGGCAAAAGATCCATCAAGCTCCAAAGACCCCGCCAGAGTTGGTGCTGACCCTAGCACACATGCTCCCTCCAGCTCCTCAGGAACTGATGCGCCACCCTTCGCAGTTGACGCACCCTCAACGATCATCTCCGGTGGCTCCAGATCGACGAAGGGAACCGCAGGAGAGTCTTCACCAGAATGAAGCTCCACCGCAACAATGCCGTACTCATCCAATGCCATAACGGGAATCTGTATGGGTTTGGCGACTCCCTCCCGTGGTTTGACGCTCGATGTCGCCCCCGGAACTGGGCTCTAAACCCATACGATGGACCCTGTAGCCAACCTCCGCGATCTCTGAGTGGAGGTACCTCCGTCCTCCCTTAACCTCTTCAATGGAGCCTCAATCTCCTCCTCATCCAAAGATGACTCCAGTAGAGAGCAACTCTCCTCAGCATCTTCTCCTGACGCCTCAGGGATCACGACATCCTCAGGCTTCTTCTTCAAAGAGCCAGCCACGGCCCAGCTAGACGTGGGACCCCACTTGGCGGTAGCAAGGGCTACAGATGTCAGATAGTAGCCCTGAGTGGAGAACGTCTTCATCTAGGAATCGATGGCAGCAACAAGTTCTGCTGTTTCCTTGACCTCCTCATCAGACACCTCCATGCAGAAGAATGGTTGGATTGAGCCCCAATCTCAAGAAAGCTCTGAGTCAGACGGCTCCTACAACAAGAACAAGCGGCTCTTCTAATTCTTCACCAAGTCGGGGTTGGTCCCCCGGAACTAAAAACCAGTTCTTCGAGACATTGAGATCCAGATATCTGTCTTTGAGAAACAAAAGATTACCTTTACTGCAGTCGCATTAAAAGATTCAAAATGTAGGTAGGCGATGATGCATAAAGAAACCAGATAACAGAGAGCATTTTGGTGAAGTCTCACCATCGGAATGCCCAAAGCCTCAACAAGGGCATCCAACTTGCATGGCATGGGGTAGCAAAGCCCCCCTTTCAGATGATGCTCGTAAACGGTAACAAAGCCTTCTGGAGGGGTGTGAGCCCTGCCGTCTAGGCCAGGAGTGCGGTACAACATGTCATGGGGAATGCCATAATCCACCATTAGGACGGCAATGGCACTCGTTGTCAAAACAGAACCTGTGTTGTCAACCCTATGGCGGCTCGCCCTAGAAGCTCGCGAAGAGGAAGTAGATTCTTTCTTCTTGGCCATCTCTCTCTCAGTCTGGAACGAGTTGCAGCATGAAAAAGCATAAAGAGGAAGGATTTTTCCGAGATGTCGTTTAAATAAACAACAGGGTGCCAGCATGCGGGAAAACCCAAACGACGCCTTCGCTAAATGGCCAGGCCATGTGCCAACCCAGCAAGAGTGTCGCGAGTCCCAAGCAAGGCCAATCATGACCTCCTGTTAGATTGCAGATCAATATCACCTCAGCCGTCTTCTGAAATCCCCGCTGACACACCTGCATTTAATGCGAGAATACTAATCATCAGGGACGGCGGCAATGGGACTTCCAAGATAGGCACACGAGATAGAAGACTGACCATTCAAATACAACAAGCAACATAAAATAAGCATAGCAGCTAAGTATTAAGTTTCATTATATTGATCATTAATAACTCTATTTTACAACAGCCTACGGCCGCAAAGTACAACAAATGGCCCCCTCTGGACTCAAACAATTTAGAGCTGAATACTCTAACAGGTACGGGCATGTCAGGGCACCAGAGTTTCGAGAGTCAAGGATGCCGATGCAAAAGTTTAGATCCTTTGACGAGACTAGTCTCCGGCTGAGATGGACTCTATCCTAGAAGTTCCTTTCCAGTGCAGAACCGGCCTCCTCCAGTAGGAACCTCGACCTCATCTTAGTCCCCATCTGCGCAAGCTCCTTGTTGAACTGTAGCTGCAGTCGCTTAAGCTCCCCATGAAGTTCCAATTTATGAGCCTGGACCTGCATGCTAGCACCAGCAAGCCCAGATGCCCTCGCTTCCGATTCAACCCACGCCCCTCAAAGTATGCAGCGCGAGCCCTCATCTACTCTATCTCTCCAACTACAACCTACACCCTGGCTTTAACGCCTTCGACGACCTTGGCAACTTGATGAAGTTGAGGATCTGCTCTCCTGGACCTACAATCCCACGAGGAGGCGGACATCTCCTCCCTCTCAAAGCCTGTAGGCGCCCTCAAAAATCACATCGGACCCACAATAGTGGCCTCTAAATGACATCCCTCTGCCGCTGCTGCGCCAGTCACAGCCGCACCAAGGATCCCCGAGGCATGAGTCCCAATCTCGGGCTTTTCAGAAGAAGATTCTGATCCAAATGATGATGACAACCTTGCCATTGAACCCGCAACACAAGAAGAAAAAGAGAAAAATGTTCGAAGGCAACGCGAAGCTTCACGCCGTAAAAAAGGCAACAGAGCACACAACCTTAGAGGGAACTCATGCGTTTAAATAAGCAGAGTTCCCCCATTGAAACGGCAGCATTCTGAAGACAAATCGTACCGATAGAAAACCAACAGATTCCCTCCAAGTGGCAGATCCCTGAAACTTTACGCCTTTCAAAGGTAAATCATTATGGCACAGCGCCCCGTGATTTTTTGTGTAGTTAATGTGCCAAATGGCTAGACGAATGTGACATACACCTGTGGCGTTTGAACTTCCAAGGCGTCGGCCGCCAAAAGTCTCCTCCTGTCGCATCCTCCCATCAACAGTCTGCATTAAGACTCGAGGGACAAGGCTGACGGAACCAACCACGAACAACTGAAGGCGCTCAAATGCATAGAACAGCGCACGACGCAATGTAAGGAGCAAATTGCCCACGAAGTGTGGTCCAAAAGGCAGTTGATAAGAAAATAGGCATGCTACGAGACAGAACAATAAAGACAAAAGGTTGCTTCTTTTATTAATAAAGGCTTTCTTTACAAAGTATAAAATTTGTAGCAGCAAAAATACAAGAAAGAGGAAGAAAATATGGCACGGGGCCAAGGCCCTAAGGCAACTGCCCCGGATGCTTGGAATAGGCTAGGGAATGTGATCCACATGAGATCACTACTGCCCCACCGCTAGTAACCCAACAAGCACAGGCACAAGGAGCAGCCGGGTGTTAGTCAACCTCTGGCAGGAGATGAGCCCAATGTTAACCGTAGAGGCAAAACCAACACCCAACTCGGGAGCCTCCGGCAGGGATGCAAAAAAGGAACATGCTCTTCTCCCGTCGGGACTCCACTCTCTACCTCCTCCCTAGTCGGCACATGATCCAAGTGAAGTGGAGACCGCGGGCGATGCGCTACAACGGAGTGAAGCCCCTCGAGATAGCTCCATCGTGATCCCACTTTACACTGGGGGACGTCGCTCCATGGGAGGAAGTATACGACATTGGCAATGTGGCCGAGCCACCCTCGTTAGCTTAAAGAACATCCCGTGATAGAGGCGTCAGGACAATCTTCTTCAGAAGCTCTGGGGCTCCGACTAATCCATCCGATTCCTTCGCGGACTCCCATCAGAGGCGGGACGAACCAAGACCCTCGCATTGCTCCTCCAAAATCAGCTAAGGGATGACCCACACCAGTTGAAGGGCCCTCCAATTTATGGGCAAGTTGGCGCCCTTCTAGCACTTCATGGGGCACACTATCCCGTGGACGTCTTTCACAAAATAGGAAAGCCCTCAAATCTAAAGCAACCATAGGTGTACGAATCCTTCCATTCCAAGCATCGAATCACTGCGGCGCCAGAAAAGCCTGTGCAACCACCTAGGGAAGGCACGAAGCTGGAAGTCGACAAACATTGGCACATTTCGAGGGAAGCCAACCGACCACAAACCAAACCCAGAAGGACATGCCAGGCCACCACCACAGGTCGGCCCAAGCATGGGGGCTAGTGTTTGGTCCAGTACAAAGGCCCAAGGAAATTCCAAGCCCAACCGTGGAGTAACAGCCCAAACGATGGATCCAACCCAGCGTCCCAGAACAGCCTATGTGACAGCCCGTACTCGTAGCCAATGGGCGTTGCCTATAACCCATTAATGCAGCTGTCGGGCGATAGTTGTGTCGCAGAGAAAATGAGCCAATGGGGAGAAGGTCAGCGCTTCCAACCGCGGCTCACGCCGCTGCCCATAGTTTTTCGGTCAATCCCAGCACAAGAGATAGACTAAGCGTGACTAACAACGCACGACGGTTTACCTACCACTGCAATGTGACAACTGAAACACCGGTGACCGCCGTCAATGATCAGCGACGGACGAATCCCTATAACGAGAATTCTCGCGCCTAAAGCCCCTAACCAAGGGGCCTATAAAATTCATCTTCTTATACATGGGAAGGGATTGGATCCTGGATAATCAACTCTACATCACGCAAGTTAAACTCCAAAACCATCTTCCAGATCTGACCTTCTCAGCCTTCTTAGGCAACAAGAGTTAGCCACCTGCTGCGGTGTATTATGGGAGTCAAGCCTCCCGTTATCCGCTCACCAATCTTCCATTCCTGCATCCGCGCACTCCCAACGTATTTGCAGCATATTTCCGCGCACCTCAGCTCACCTCTAAGCGTGCGCCCCTTTCCGTTCATTATGAAAAATTACTGACTTGAGCGTTGGAGTGTTTTCGGTGGGAGAAATCCCGCCGGGCCTCCGACCTCTTGTTTATTAGTTGTGTTGTGCAAGTCACAGGTTAATAGAAACGGAGATCGAACCCGCTCGAGACCACCTCTAGACGACAAGGAATCCAAATGCTCCCTAATTCGTATGACAACTAGGGACCCAAAACGCAACAACAATCAAATAAAACATTTGAGAAGTTATTTACATGACTAACTGTTGAACAAAGCCCTCCAAGCCTACTATCTTCCAATCATTTGTTTTGTATCCTGAAATCACTAAAATATGGCATAATATATGTAGTCATTAAGAATAATTTTGAAGATTTGTAATGCACTATGTTACTTTATATTTAAGAGCAAATGGTTATGCAATAATCATTTTTTTCATTGTTGACTTGATCAACATTACCAAACTACCTCTAAAATAAGGCTGATAATCTCTATAAATGTAAAATT
>JAOVVI020003082.1:0-17144 GCA_028571085.2 Nepenthes alata | reverse complement strand
AAAATTCATGTCACGTAAGGTTATTAAAGTAAAATTATACAATAAAAATACTTATGATTATAAAATAATAATACTATTATTTTTAAAATTTTAAGATATTAAGTCTTAATAGTTTATTTTTTCAAATATTGTATTACTACTTTTCTATTTATTGAAAACAATATAAATATATATTATGTACTATACTTTTTAAATTTTATCATGTTTATTTTTAAATATTAGAATGGTATCTTTTTTATAATTAGCATTAAAATAATATATGAAAATAATATTTATTTTGAACTTTAATGTTAATTATTTTTAAAATAATCTTAATAACTTAAAAAAATAAGAAAACTTAATATTTAGAATGATACAAAGAAACCTATGGCATCTATCCCACATCCGGGCCGAGTCAGCCATTGAAAAAGCCCAAGCCCATATCATTTGGGCTTTTAGTGTGAAAAATGAAGTATTATAACTATGAAATCCTGGTAGGCCCATGTATTTTCAAGGATGATATTATTTATTTTATTTTATAATATTATAATCAAATCAATATATTTATTTTATATTTTTAGTCACATATAATTATTTAAAATATATATAGAGTTTTAATAATTTCTAAAATTTATAATTTTCACGTATAGTTTCCAAAATAATAGATAAAAGTGTCATTAATACGATTATTATTATATTATATATTAACTTAATTAGTGTATGGTATTTATAGATAAAATCACACGCCTTAATTTTAGTATAAACCAATAATTTTGGTTTATTAATATTATTTTTATATGAGATAGAGTTATTAATCAAATAAAAAAATTGAATATGTAGTAATATAAATGTGTTTTTTTTTTATAAATAAAATCTAAAAATTTGAAATGAATTTTATTTCACAATTTTTAAAATCATTTGTGTTGTGTGTGAATACAAAATAATAGATTCGATGATTTTCTTAATCATAAATTGCATTACAATAAATATGAAGAAAAAAATTTAAAAATAAAAAAAAAGAAATTAAAGAATATCTTTTTTTTTTTAATTTCTTTGTCGTAAAAGTTGGACTCTGAGTGAAAATTACTCGTATGGGTATGATCAGGGAATCTCGAAGTCTTATATTAGAGGTTTTATTTTATTTTAATATTTTTAATTATTTATTTTTAATAAAAATATATAAATTAATTAGTTAAAATTAATCTTTTTAAAATAATTAAATTAGAATTAATTATTTAGAAATGAACGATTAAATTTAAACGAATATTCGGGTCAGGACCCCTGAATTATCGGGAAAGAAATAAAGAAAGGGAGAGAGAGAAGAAAACAGGGACCACCGGAGTGAAAATGGTGCTGATGATAATCCATAGCTCGCCATGTGGTGCCGAAATCGCCAGCAAACCGTCACCATTTCTTCTCTGTGAGAATCATGTAGTACTATTTAAACGAAGCGTACTCCTCCTTCGTGCGGCAACACAGCAGATGTTTGTGTTGCTATCGTATCCTTCCAGATCTGTCTCGATGCAATTCACCGGAGTAGAAAACAAAGTACAAGCTTAGCTACCTAATAATCAGGTTCTTTGATTGTAATACGTAGCAAAACAGGCAGATCTGGCTTGCGCCGTTTCAGTTTTAATTCGAACTTCGCTTCGCCGGAACTGCGCGAGTCTTGCGTATCACGATTTCATCGGCGGCCGGAGGATCAATCGAGTCGGGAAATGGTATCGACGTCGCCGACGATGAGGGAGGGGAGTAACCTGATTCGACGGTTATTGGGATTAGGGTTCTTTGTGCAGGGGTTCAGGTGCTTTCCATGGATGGCCGTCAACTTCTTCCTTAAGGACGGAATCAAGGTGGATCCTTCCACGCTCCAAATCTTGCAAAATTCGGCCAATCTTCCCATGGTCGGTAAGCCGCTCTACGGCGTCCTCTCTGATGCTGTTTATGTCTTTGGGGAGCATCGTCTTCCCTACATCGCTCTTGGAGGTAGTTAATCCCTTCTCTCCTCTACAAAGTTTAATCACCTATAGCGGCACCATAGAGTTTTGCATTGTGCACTCACATGAGATTATTTTTGTCATTCATCTGTGATCCATTTGGTAAAAGGGGGAAAAAAAAAAATCCAACAGGCTTATTTATTTATCCACCTCTATTTTCCATGTTTGCGACCGTCAAAAATTGCATTTCTTTTCTTTCCAAATATGTGGAAACGAGTGCCAAACATGTAGGGGAAAATTATTTTTTTCACTAAGAAATGTGATAAAAATAGGGAAATGTGTGGCTAACTGAAAGGAATTATAAATTATATGTGAAAAGGGAAGAAATATTAGAAAATATAGATGATTAAAGTGAAAATAGTCCTATGTATAATAGACATAGTGCAAGTTAAGGGGCATATATTTTGGATCAATCATTAGTAATTGCTGATAGATTTGTAGTGGTTTGAACATTACCCTATACATTTGCACTAAATTGTTGCAGACGTCATCTTGTACTCCATCTGCAGTTTACCGGTTAGGATAAATACAACGGCTCAACAATTATTGTTTGTGATTGCAATTTGTATTCATCCACAATGATTGAGTGGCTTACATAAGAGTAATATGCTAAGTAGCAGAAGCTATTGCCGGGTTAGTGTTCCAACCCCGTTGTAGACATGTTAGGCTATATTGTAACTTATTGGAAAACGGGGTTCTTAATTTAAATTAAAAAAATTAGAACCATTTTGTAATTTAAAATTAATTAAATAGCTAAGCCTTCAGTCTTTTTTTCTTCACTTCAATACCAATTATGCTTGTGAATTTTATGACGAAACAAGAAATATGCATTAGTTATATCTTAAACAAACTAAGAATTTTAGTCAACGTATCCTTAACATATTGTGTCTATATTTGGAAAAATAGCTTGTTGGCTTGTCAATACCGTATCGTATTTGTGTCCCTTTTTTTTTTTTCAATTCTAGTTGATAGATCGGCTTAAATATTGGATTTAACTAGCTTCTTGGTATGTTCTCTAATTCTTGGTACTTTTTCTGTCCTGAAACTGGCCCTGCAAAGGTTTGGAAAGAAAAAAAAAATGCAACAACACTGTATCTCTGTTTGAAAAAGGTTACCAATTTCAGGAAAAAAGGCTATGTATGTTGAAATTCAAGCATCAATCCTATCTGCTTTTAGGATAAGTCTTGTGCAGCACAGAGGATGGTCTGAAACCCATGAGCTTTCATTGATTTCATCCTAATACGAGCCACATCATATATTTGAACTCTCTCCTTTTGAAATGTTTGTGTCATAGACATATGCCACCTAAAGACTTAAAGAGGCGTTTTCATTCTACAAAAAACACATGACTGCATTCCTTGAAATTGCATCCTGTCTAATTTTAAGCAGCAGCTGAGTCTTTTTGGATTCCATTGTCCAAACTCATTATGTTCCTTAAATAGCATGAATATTGAATCGACCCACTGAGTTTATCACATACATTTTCCTTTTATATTGTAGCTTGATGCCTTGGCATATTATTTTCTGCTGCTTAGTTGCCGCTAAAAATTAAGCAAAGTGATTGCCTAAACCACATCTGACTTATTAAGGAAAAGGTGAAAAGTTCAGGTCCATTTTTTCATGGTGAAATATTGTTGGAGAACAATGGGGTCCCTGATAAGAGTATGGACAGTCATGTTTAGCAAACCCAAGTGCGGAATATTTGTTCTCTGGGTCAATCACTTGATAGGGTCCCATTTCCGGAAGGTTCCATTTTGAGTATATAGAAATTGTACCTAATGGATCTACACAAAATCCTTACCACAATGATATTCTCCCATGCCTGGTGAATCCTTTCTTGATTGGGGGCATTCTATTGAACTACAGATGTGAGTTTTTGCTGTGTCTTCGAGATAAGTTCATCTTGATTCATCGTTAAATCTACCCACTCCACATATGGACGAAGAATTATGTCCCTCAAGAATAGGCCATTGTCAGTGAAGAGCAATTCATCCATATCATCATTCCCTTCTTTTCCTCACATCTCTTCTTTTTGCTACAATTTAGATTCCTGTAGGGAGTCTCTTTCTATCCTATCATTCTTGATCATTTAAATTCTATATGACCTTTCTTTTCTAGTATGATTATGCAATATGGGGTAGGACCAAAGAAGCATGGACAAAGACATGAGATCTAAACAAGACATGATGAGGATACGGTGAGATGTAATTTTTTCCCCCTAAAAATAGAATACGATACCGTAGGGATACATTAACTAAAACCACAGTTTCTTATTAATATATGAATATAATTGATGAAACAATACTATATTAGGTTAAATCGGTTCTCAAAACTACGCACCCTTGAGAATGGTAAATTTCTAGACTATCATATCTCTCTTTCTCTTCATTAGGGGAAACTAACCGCCAAATTCACTTTTTAAGTCTTCTTGGTACTCTGATATCTAGTGGATGAATTTTAAACTGCCACAAGCTCGTATGGGTTTGAGTAATGAGGTCAAATAGCTGGTTCCTGCAACAAAAACCTGAATTATGGATTGTTGTGGTAATTTCTCCTTAGCACAGAATTGCACTTATTAGATGATTCTTTTTTATTTTGAAAATTGAAAATAGCCAAAAACATGTCCCCAACTCATTCGAAATAAATAAATAAATAAATAAATAAATAAAAAATATATATTTGAACCAGTTCAAATGTGTTTGGAGTTAGGCAATGTTAGATAGGTGTCTGTCAGTGCAACCCTGGGATGTCTATGCTCCCTCTCCCTCCCTCTATTTTTCTTGGTTAGAAGAAAATAGCCACCTTGAACACTTTTCCAATTTTTATTGCTCTCTATTTCTATATGGAAGAATTTTGCATGCTCTCTATAAATTTTTCTTTAGTAATGGGTTCCATTAGCTGACTTCCTTTGATAATACATTGTATTTTAGATTTTTTGTTAATTAGTACAAAACAAAACAAAACAAAACAAAACTTTAGCAATGCTGAAAATTGAATAAGAGCTAAAACATATAGCGTTTCCAAATAAAATTGAGTTCTGACTTGTGTCCAAACATGTGGTGTCGGATGGGGGCCTGACATTGACCTGCCACCCTAGAGGAAGTGCCTATTCTTCCTACGGTATGGCTAAAAGGTTTGAAACTATTTCTATCAATACTAATTTTTTGGCTGAATATTTGATCATCTATAATTAACATAATTAAGCTGGTCCAAACACTTATTTGACAGTGGTAGAAATGCTATCGTGTTCCTTTTCTATAGCTTTATGCATTTATTCACTTTCAGAAAGGTCCAATATAGTGCCTGATATTGACTTGCATGCCTGATAAGAAGCACGAAGTGAAGACTAGACTTTCGTATCATAAGAGCATGATACTTATCTTTAGATCTTGTTTCATTCAGTAGTTATGTTAATGACATATAATTTCCATATCCACGTGTGGACACCCATGTTGACGTTGCCTTCATTATATTGTCAATCTCAAAGAATCTTAGATAGTTTTCTGAAGAACGTCAAGGGGTGTGACAACAATGTTGACTAAGAGCAATGCATGGTATGAAAAAATACATTAAGAGAAATAACAAAAAGAGTAAATACTAGAGGAGAATGAAATCGAAAGTATTGTTGGAATATGGTCACTCCCTTGTGGGTGATTTCAACAAACTGTTTGTCATCGGGGTGCCTTAGCCGGTCAACATACGTTGACCGGCTGGAAGGCAAAGACGGTCAATGGTGATTGACCGGCGGACTGCCAGCCGGAGACGGTCAACAAGAAAGGTTGTCCGGATGGCGATGGAGGACGGTCAAGTTCTCCGGATGGCTGTTTAGGACGGTCAACAAGGAGAGTTGACCAGAAGGCGGAGAACGGTCAAGTTCTCTGGATAGCTGGAAGGCGGAGGACGGTCAAGTTCTTTGGATAGCAGCAGCAGACGGCCAACAGGAGAGTTGACCGGATCCGGTCAACGGGAGGTTAACCGGATGGAAAAGAAGCATTTACCAGTTGGTATTACTGATATGGAATCAACCAAGGAACACCGGAGGGCTCTTGTGATAGCCAATGGGCGCAGACGGCCAAAGGACTTGATTGCACCAACGACTCTGGACGTCGTGGACAGCTGACGAGTGTTGGACAGCAGAGCAGGTGGCAGACCTGCTGTGCATGCGCCGTCTGTGCAGGAGGCAGATTGCAGAGCAGGTGGCAGGTTGCAGAGCAGGTGGCAGGCATTTGTCCACACTCAACCTGTCTATTGGTTGAAGGCTTCCGGTGCAGACCTCATCAGAGGCAAGCAACGTGAGTATTGAGCAAATGAGTTGTGAAGGAACAAGAGAAGAGTGCACCATCAGTGAGAAGGAGAAGAAAGAAAAACAGAGAGTAAAAGAGTGGAGTGTTTCCCATTTACTCAGGTGAGGTTTTTCTTTGTTATTCTCGGGTATGTAGCGGATACTCCATCTTGGAGGTTTGTAACCTATTTTTCACGTAGTGGATTTGCTGTCGACTCTACTCCCGTGGTTTTTCCCTTAGTTCATAAGGGTTTCCACGTAAATCTGTGGGTGTTTCTTCCTCCTCTTTCCCTTCACTGTTATTATTCTGTCCGGCGAAAAGCCAACAAGTGGTTTCAGAGAGTGTTGAAACCCAACAGTAATTTCCCAAGATCAACATCAGGATCAGCCTTAGCAGTAGCTTATGGTTCGCCATTCCTAAACCTCATGACGCCATGGTTATTAATTTGACCCATCACCTCTATGCTTTATCAATCACCATCATCAAACCGAAAATAGAAGAAAAAAATGAAAAGCTAAGCATCCTAAAGTTGAATTTGTCCAATGTTGAGGGATGTGTGTAAACATTAAATAAAGTTAAGCCTTTTTTCTACTAATTAGAGTCGCTATGTGGATTCTTTGCGTCCGTTCAACTCTGTTGTAAGCCATATCCTCTATTAAATCTAAATGAGCAAGATCACCCCTGATGATTTTTTAAAACTCATCTTTAGTCAGTCATTTGCTACTTCTATATAAAAACTTTTCCAAGCTCTCAATCTCTAAACAGATGTATTAGACACAGTAATGTATTTATCAACCAACATGTATTAGTAACAGAGCCCCTTGATACCGATATTTTAAGATATCATGACAATACCGCAATCCTGTCAATTTCGACCTTGAAAAAAATTTTCTCCTCAGTATGTTTAATATTGATATATATTGTCCGATATATCCGATACTAATATGATAATGACCGATATAACCAAACCACCTCAAATGCATATCTTCCATTCTTTTCTTATGTATATGCCACCTTATACTTTTCTCACATATAATATTCCCGTAAATTCTATCTTTTCATATGACCTCATATCTATCTCAATTCCATCTCCACTAACCTTTTTCTTTGGCAAATGGTCTTTGACTGCCCAACACTGATTTCAATGCAGCATGGCTAGCCTAGCAGCCACCTTATAATAATCCCCTTTAAGTTTGATTGTTGTTTTCAATCACATGATACTCCTAAGAACTCCGCTTCATCTAGCTTGGTTCAGTTTAATTAGGAACATCCTTATCCATCATCCCATCATTTTGAGCTAGTGGTCCAAGACATTTAAAATAATTCTTGGTAGGCTTTAAATCCATATCTTTACCTCGACACCATCTATTTCTCCATTACTATAGAACTCACATTCCATATCTTCCGTCTTTGTTTTACTAATTTTAAAATCTTTGGCTTCCAAAATTTCTCTCTCCAAACGTCTAATTTTGAATAAACGCCTTTTGATGCCCATCTACAAAACTATGACAAATTTATCATTAATGGCTTAATTTCTAAAACAACTTCTTAAAGAAGTTATAAATGTAATCTTTCTAAAAGTCTTATAAAAAGCTAGTCAAGCTTCTTTATAAGTTGCTCTTGAATTTTTCTGAACATGCTTTAATTCAAGACTTTTCAAAAACATTCCAAAAGAACATCTACAATGTTGGGCAAACAAGGCCTTAACACCTTTAGTCGTCAAAACTTTATGTATTCCTTTTGTTCTTGAAAACGGTACCAATATGCTCATTCTCCATTGGTCAAGCATTTTCTCGCCACTTAAAATTTTATTAAACAACCTAATTAACCTTAAAATTCTCTCCTTCCCATACATTTCAAGGCCTCCACTTATATGCCATACATTCCACCAACCTTCTAATATTTATCATCTTCAGTTATGCTTCTTTAGCCCCGTTCTGTTTTGAAATACTAATAATAAGAGTGACTTATATTTACCTTAGAACAATTGTACCCCAAAAACACTATGTTGTTCCTCTTAGCTCCAATAAAAAATGTTTTAGAGATAACTATTCCATCTCTGATATCTTCATCTGGAAGTACTTACTCCTCAATATCCTTAATATTCATTTCGTTCAAGTTTTTTGTTCTCTTATATCTTGCTTTAGCTAGTTCAAAGACATGCTTTTCTTCCTGATTTATATTTAAGTTACTTGTGTAAGTTTCATATGCTTTAGACTTTGCCACACTCAAAACCTTCTTTACCACTTTTTTAGCACATTTACGCTTCTCCAAATTTGTAACATTTCAACACTTAAACAATATCTTATAAAAATGTCTCATAACTATTAATTTTCAATTGACCTCTTTATACCACCACCAAGCTTCCTTTTGCCTTGGTAAACTCCCTTTTGATTCCCCTACAAGATCTTTTCTAATTCTATTATTCATAGTATCCCACAACTTGCTACTATTTTCCCTTTGAAATCCCAAGGGTCTTCCTATAATATTTTTTTTCTCCATATAAAAGTAGTAGCATGTCATCCTTTAAGTTCCACCATTTAGTTCTTGATTAATTGTGCTTTACCCTCTTCCCCTTTCAAATCCTAAGATGGATATCTAAACCAACAAGTGATACAGCATACTCAAGCTTCCCCCAGGAATGGCCGTATAGTTCTTACCTCTACTGGTTTATCCAAACCCTTGTGTACCAGAGTAGCACATACTATATGTGATTCTCAATGATAATCTCCAACGAAAAATGATGCATTTCTGCAAAGTGCATACCTGAGTGCCAACTGGGTGCCTATGATCCCTTACGGTACAACTGATCACATTTACTCGGGATAAAATAGTCAATCTAAGTTTTTGATAAGCTTCTCTTATGCATTATCAAATGCATCTCCCCCTGCTTAAAAGGCATGTTAGCCACCATACAATCATGAATCACAACAATATAGAAAATATCCTTTTTTTCATTCCTTTCCCATGACCATAGGCTCTATGAGCAAATGCATACCATTTGCATGATGTCCACGATGGCTATTTGTATCCACACTAATAAAAAAATAAATAATAAATAATAAATAATCAACTTTGGATAGATCACCTTGTTAAATTCCTCTTAGAATTTAGCTTTCAAATGTTACCAATGTTTAGGGTTCTTCTACTAGCACAATCTGAATAGCTCTATCTTCTCTTCAAATTAAAATAGATTCTCTATCAACTCTCTATAGAGATTTACACCATCTCCATTCCTAACTCTATCCTTCCTAGAGTATTAAAATTTATAATCGATCCTCTCTATATCCTTTAGTTTCTCTCCCACCTACTTCATTTCTTTAGGAATGCTACTTTATTGATCATTCTTCTAATCATGGTATCTATTACCTCCATAAACTTACCGATCAAATTACCAATTACCAAGTTCCTAGTCAAATATTATTATCTTTGACTAACAACTTTAGCCACACCAGTGAGTGAGTGTGTGTGTGTGTGTGTGTGTGTGTTTATATATACATAAAACAAACAAAGTGCGAGTGTGATAGCAGATACTGAACAAAAGCCTCTAGATCAAACCTGAATTTGGAGCAGATTGAGAAGTCATACTACTCATATCAGCTGAAGTTGATGCATATCTATTAGCACCTTCCGTACCCCTGTATGAAAATAAATGATCAGAAGTAACATATGAAGAATATCTAAAAAGCTAATCTAATTTCATGTGTTCCAAGAGTAACAATTAAGCTATGATACCTAGACTTGACGTCCATGGAGACCATTTGCCTATGTAATGTGCCTGTAAGGAAACTTATTATAACAGATATAATGATGAATGCTAATAAAAATAGCAACCAAATAGAACTCAAGGAAAAAAACAAACTTTAAACTCATGGAAATAGAATACGCAGAGAGTAGGTCTAGTTCTTTTTTGCCTACCTCTGCTCTCATCCCTTGGAGGAAGGATAGAACCAAGAAAACCAGACATTCGCTCAAATGTCATCTCCGAAACAGACCACTTGAAACCCTAAAATAGATGAGCAAAGACAGGAAAATATTCAACAAATGACAACAAATAAATAGGCATTAACAAATGAGAAACCATTGCAAGAAGTGAATAAATTATGAAATATGCTATTCCTTTCAAATAACAATACAACAGACCCTACATTTGGCACTACTTAGAATAGTTCTTAGATTTTAGTTGAAAAGGAGGAGTTTCAGACCAAAAAACCGGACAATGATTTTCGTGGTAAAGTCAAACGTGAGTTAGAATGAGGGAAAAAGCACATTTTTAGGACATAGATGATTAATATAGATAGTTTGAGCAGACGTGGGAAATTCCAAGGAGCAGGATGCTGAAATCATGGATTTATCAACCCGATGGGCTTAATATCAAAAGGAGAAGAGAACAACGCGTACAGTTTCCTTTTTGGAACAGCCATATTTGTTCTGCATCTGCAGAAACCAATAATGATGAACATCAGTTTGACAGTGTGACAAATTAAACAATGGGGGATGTCAAATACTTGAATCTACTGATCATCACCTTTACAGAGAAGTCAGCTACATCTAACAATAGCAGCTTTGATTCAAAGCAGTGTGCCAAAGCTTTAGCAAGCATTTGCGTGTAGAGTTCTTGAAGAAAGAGGTGAAGAAAATGGACCCAATTAGTCAAGGGAAAGATAACAACATAATAGTTCAAGCACAGATCTAAAGAACTTCATAAAATGTAACGTACCAGCAGGCCCAGATAGAAGAATAGTTCTGCTTCCGGGTGAAAGGTTTCTGGTGAACTTAGAGAGCTCAGAGTACTTCAAATGTACAGATGCAACACTTGTCAATAACTCCCCCGTTTGCTCGCTGCCATTACAATCAAAGAAGAGAGGTTACTATAAATATATACTTACTCAAAATATGATTTTTATAATTTTTTTATTATTAGATAAGACAAAAGATTATAATCCAGTTGTCCCACAATCATTCCCTTCTTGACAGTCCTAATATTATGACATAAAATGAATGGTTGACTTTTGACTGCTCATCTAATATTGCCTTTATTAGGTCAAATTAAAACAGAAATTCCTCATCATATGTTCTCGAAATAGGGTTTTGACAAAGTTAAATTACCATCCTGAGAGTACCGGGTGTCCAAAAAAAAAACATAATAGTACACTTTATTTTTCATTCAGACTTGTCAAACTGGATACTCATGGGAAAGAAAGAAATAAGTGGTTTGAGAAATATATAGTGCTAGAAGGAGATTTAGAATCACTCATACAGAGATTACTAGCATAATAACAAAATCTGATTGACTCAAAAGATAAGAGAGCTAAGTAAATGAAAAATTATAAGCGGTGGTGATATAATAACCATAAAGTCTATTTCATGAAAATTTTAACTTTTAATAACTCCTAATTTCTTCTTATTAATTAGTTTACAATTATATAACCTCGGCAAATCAACATTAGTACCAATAAAGGCTACTTTTTCATTGATATTTTGAAATGGGTTAGATGGGCCACCTTTTTTTCTTTTTCTTTTTTATGATTTAACGACTAAAGAAAAAACTCAAACACATGGCACAGGGAGGATTGAACCTTGGGATTCTTTTTTTTATTATTTTTTAATTTATCAATAAGGAGACTCACACACATGGCACACGGAACCTTGGTATCTCTTCTGGAAGAGCAGGCACTCTAACCCTTGAACTACCATTATTGGGCCATAACATTTGCTTGAGGGCCACAATACACTTTGTAGATCAACTATTTGCAATTCATAACAACTCAACCTCGGATTAATAGAATTCCTATCAATGATGAAATAACAGAAACCAGATATCAATGGAAGACTGGAATACATCAAACTAAGGGAGCAATAAAAAGGCAGAGCATGATTGCAAGTTTTGAACAGTAAACGATATGAATAAAACTGAGTTACTAATCAAGAAAATTGCAAAATTTTGCAATACCTCAATAACTGAAATAGTTTACATATAAAGAACATCAAATATTTACTTTTACATAGCAATACATATAAGTATATGATGAATACAAAAATCCATGCACTTAGCTGAGCCCTTATAGTTCAATAATGCAATCTACAAGGCCCTCCCAAAAGAAAACACATATTTGCAACTTCATTAACTCCTATCCCAGCAAAATAAAAAAAGAAAATGCATGCATGATAAATATGGTGATTCCATATATAAAGCTTAGCAGATGATAGTGAACACTTCACGAAGGTAATGTTGCTCCATTTGACCTAAGAGCTTATAGGTTCAAGCTCTTTGCAATGCAATAAACATCATGTACTAAACCGACCCTTTAAAGAGGTTTTCAATAAACAAAAAGGGACCTCTCATAGTTTTACGCTTTACTGGTAAGCATTATTGTTTAAAGCCTGTTATCTCCCAAAGAATGATAAAACTTTAATTGTACTAAGGTCAGGAATTAAGAAGAGTTGGCAGTTTGAATAATCCAGTCTAACAGCAATTAGCCATACAACAACCAATAATCAAATCCAAAAGGCAGGATCACTACGAAAAATGGTTGGCAGATATTTGTCAAAACAATGAAAAATTGTGTGGATCATTGATCAAAATGTCTATCAATGTTCAAATATCAAAGATATCGAGAAATAATTGCGATATGTCACTGTATCATAGACATATCAAGATATATCATCCAATTATTTACCAGAAGTTTAAAACCAAAATCATTTTTTTGCCTTCCATATTGTCTACAGTCAGGATTCAGGTTCTCCTCCTTGCTTCTTCAAAATTTTCTTCTTTCTTCAAATCTAATGAATTCAAAAACATTCCCAATGCTTAATCGAAAAACTCCAAACACATTTCATATTTCAAAAGTTTAGATTTTGTCGTAGATGTCATTAAGTCTGAGATTTTTCACTAAGAATGAAGGGTAAGATTTCCTCTATAGATCCCCTTTTTTTGTTTTTCTTTTTCCTTTTTTTTTTTGGCTTAATGTAGCTGGGCCCTAGTGTTTCTAACACAAATCCATGATTCTAGGCCCAAAAACATGAGTTGATTCATGCTTTTCAAATCAAGACTGAAATATAATGAAACCCCAAAAACACTGGAATGATAAAGGCTTACAATCTACTCAAAATTTATAATCCAAACACAGAGATTTCTATTGCACATGTTTTGTTGATTGCTAAACATATTTTTCAAAAATCAAAATAACAAAGGAATAAGTTAATTTAAATTGTAGTTTTATTAAGATTGTAATTTGATGAATTTGTTCTTAGAATCCTAAAAAGAGACATGTTTTGTTGAATATTATATTATATATTGATTAATAAAATAATTTATTTATTGTAACAATCATTTTTAATAACAGTTTTTGTTAAGCATATTAAAATTAGACTTAAATCTGTTCAATAATATTGACTAAAACTCTTAAAATATATGAATATATATACAAAAAGTGTCAAATCTTAATATATAACATAGTTTTAATACAATCATAAAATTGTCTCCACAATATAGATATTGAAATGTATCCACCAATATGTCCTATACTAATAAAGTTGTGACCGATACCGATACTAATATTGATATCAATATGTACAGCCTAAAAACGATTTTTTATCCATGGTTTGGATTCCAAACTCCATGAACGAAAGAATCCATCAAGATGCTCAAAGTGGATGCCAGCCCATGCTGTCAAGAAAGTGATATAAGACAAGTTTCCATCTGCCAGCTAGAAGGATACACAAACCCTCCCAGTTGGCAGGAAACTGAACTATCAAATACTTGCAGGTTGTCATCACCTTTAACTAGGTATGATCACCCAAAAATAATAATAATCACAGCTCTTTTCCTACCAAAATAATAATAATCTTAGCCACCTCATATGTAAGTTGAACAGGAAAAAAAAGAATACATGGGACATTTCTGGGTAAATTTTGTCCTCTGTCGAGAGATTAGAAGAAAGAAAGAAGATTCAAATTTCATTAAGGAGTAGGGGTTTGCTATGTATCTTAGCCACCTTATATTCAATGTCTTTTCATATATTCATACTAATAGGCCCACTTAAAAAATATACTGATGGATAGATATCATGTCACAAAGGTGTTCCGAAGAGTGTCCATAGAGGGTATTCAAATCATTTCTCTTGATGAATATCAAACCAAACAAAGAGAATTCAAAACCTACCAAAAGATGACTTCCAGCAATTAGAGTTTCAAAAAAATCAAAATTCTTTCCGATCATTCTGGGACAAATCTCAACTTCATCAATCCATATAATTGCAGAACAATTCTACATTTTCTTCACATGCCCTTAAGTATGAAACCACAAACCAAATTAAAAGATGAGGAAAATTACTGCTCTTTTCAATTCCAAAAAAATGTCACCAAGAAGAATACGTGGGTAAATTTATCCTCTTTCAAGAGATCAGAAGAAGAAAGAAGATCCAAACATCATCAAGCAATATCAAATCAAACAACAATAGTTCAGAAACTACACAAAACATAACAAACTTCCAGTAACTAGATATTCAAAAAAAAAAATGTTTTCATATCATTCAGGAACAAATCCTATCTTCATCAATCCATATAATTGCAGGGCAAAAAAAAAACAAATACCTCTCACCATTTTTCTCATATGCCCATAAGTATGAAACCAAAAACCACATTAAAAAGATGGTGAAAGGGAATCGGAAAACCTTACCTTAGATAGTAAGGGAACTCATCAAAAGTCACCTTACCCTCTTTCCCATCCACAATCTGCCCCATCAACTCCTGTTCAATCTTCTCCTCTGTTAAACCATCAAACTCTGAATTCTTACAGAACCATTTATCCCCTTTCTGCCCAGACGCTAATCCAAGTCCAATCCCTACCCCGACCCCCACGCTTAAAGCAGACAGCAGCAAACTCTTCTGTTCCATCACCACACTTCTTTACTGTTTCACCCAAAAGAAAAAACAAACAAAACACACAATTCAATATCACCCAACGGTGAATCAGCAGATAGATAATTTAATGAAACAAAGCAGGTATATTCAACTACTCATCAATATGTACGTTTATGTAAAGGGAGAAGAAATTACAAAATGTGAGTGCGGTTTTGGGACTGAAAGAGGAAGAATCGGATAAAATAACAAATGGGTAAGTGCAAAAACTCCAAAATGTGAGCCCAAGTGGAACACTTGTGCCTGAACGAGGAAGAATTCGGATAAAATTATGAAATGAGTATTTGCAGAAATTTAGGAAACAGAGTAAAGGGGCGGGCTTTGTGGAGAAATTGCGCTGTTGGTGGGTTTTCAACAGGTGTGACTTGCGTCTTTGTTATTCTCTCTATTTATAAACTTCATTTATACAATCGTAGAAGGTAGCCTCTTCTTCTTGGAGTACAGCCAGAGATACAGAGAGAGAGAGAGAAATTTCACTTCCGATGGCTGGCATGTCACCGACCCAAGGAACCTTTTCTTCTTCCTTCGCCTTTTTCTGTGTCTTCTATGTATTTTTCATTCTTTATTATTGCATGTCCTTTCTCATCGACCTGCTTTTCCCTGTTCGAATTGCTTTTTACGCCCGCTGCTGTGCCGCGGCACTAAATCCAACGAGCTCCCCTTTTTCCTTATTTTCTTCTTTTTTTTCGTTTTACTTTTTTTACTTTTTTTCCTTTTACTTTTTTGCTATTTTAATTTATTTAACCTTTTTTATATTTAACATTTATATATATTTTAATTATTTTTATGAAACATAAACTCATATAAAAATTAAATATATAAATAAATTTATTTATAAATTAAATCAAATTTTTATTATTTGTTAAATATTTATATTTATATTTTATAAATTTATAAAATAATAATTTATAATCATATATTATTGAAATATTATTATATAAGGAGTATTATATTTTATAAACTTATAAAATAATAGTTTTATAATAATATATCTTTAAAATATTGTTATATTAATAGGATTTATAAAATTATTTAAAAAATATTTTTTGATATTTTCTTATTTTATAAAAAAATAAAATATAATATAAAACAAAATTAAAAAACGGGGGCAAAAGTGGAAAAAAAAGGGTGGGAAACCCCTGCCAGCTAGATTTAATTCAACGGGCGTATTTATTTATTTAGAATTTATTGTAGAAAATATATTTTTTGTATTTTACCTTTTATAAATGGTGTTTTATATTTAAAATAAAAATAAATAATTTTATTTATTAATTTATTTTAAATAAATGGTGCTCTGTATTTATTTATTTATGTATTTTACCTTTTATAAATGATAGAATTTTTTTATATATACTAAACTTATCAAAGTCATCAATTCTATAATTTTATAAAATATAATTAAAATATATATTTTAATTAATCAGATGTATATAATGATAAAAAAAATAATTAGTCAGATTTTGTTAAAATTATTAAATTATATAATTGATAAATGTCTATATTTTTAAAAATTAATTAATATCATGTTGACATTTTATTGCCTATAATATATAGAATTTTTAATAATTAATATGATGATAATTAAAAATATAATATGTTGGCTTTTTGTTGACATTTTTTTATGACTTTTCTTTCCTTACTTCATACGCAAGCTTATTTCACTATCTTGCACGTTTTGCATTTCTTTATTAATTAAATAAATAACATAAAATATTATTTAATTTTGTAATTATCCAATTAGTAATATATATATAATTTCAATACATTTAAGAATAATTAAGTTTAATTTTTTTGAAAAATAAATACTTAATAATTTATGAATATTATTAAATTATATTAATTTTGATGTATAATTACTCAGACATAGAGGATATTATTTTTCTCAATAAAAAATAAAACCTTCTTCTGTTATTTAAACCTTTAAATTAAAAAAATTTAGCGACCAAATTTTAAGTATTAAATA
>JAOVVI020003081.1:1040-19757 GCA_028571085.2 Nepenthes alata | reverse complement strand
TGGGTGGACTTAAATTTTTTTTTTATATTTTCCATCACGTGCACAGGACCGCATAAGGCCATACTTCTTGAGTCGGCCTAATGAAGTGGGTCAGTGAACTAGTTGGTCAGCATGAAAGTTCAGAAACAACATCGAGATGCCTCTAGGAACCACAATTATTTGGACCATAAGATATTTAGCGGAAGCATCTAAATATTACTTTCATTTACACATCAAGTCATTATACAAAAATTTCCAAAATATCCAAAAAATACATCTTCAAGCACTGCTACAAATTTTCGGTCGGTTATCCTGCCTAGTTAGTCTGTCAGATTTTACTCCTCGTCCGGCATAAACTCATCGTCTTCTGAAAAATAGAAGAGGAGTGAGCTCAAAAGCCCAGCAAAATACTCATATGCGTAAATCATGCATGGTCATAAACAAGGAGGAAATAGAAAGAATGTAATAAAGTTATTTGTGCATGCAGTTTCATAATTCCTTGCCGAAGTCAATGTTATGCAGATATGTTTCCCAAACATGCTTCTATCTCTAAATTCTTTTTCCGTCAAAAACTGGCTACACTTAAGGTCCGTAGCTCTTGACCAACCACAACGGCTACATTTAAGGTCCGTAGCTCTTGACCAGTAAATCAAATTTTGAAATCATGTGCTTTCAAAAGTCCGAAGTTCTTATAGCCGAAGCTACTCAATAATCAAATAACTGGACACCTAACACATGCAAACAGTTGACTTCTTTTAAATATGATCGTGACCAAACTTCTTTAAATATGCGGTGGGAATTTAACGGAGTTCTTCCACGATGCAAATAATAGGACTTTGTCAAATATGCGGAGGACCGGGCTTATACAAATAATTGATTTTCATGTAAATATGCAAATAATCAGACTTTGTATAGATAGGCGAATGGCTAGACTTCATACGAAAGCAATTAACCAAAGTTCTTAAATAATGCACTAATAAACATTAACATCATTCAGAGAAAGCAAATTATCATGGCATGTTTCACATAGAAACTTAACAAAGAGAGCATGATAACAATAATGCTTAACAGATTCAAAACATGAATTAGCAAAACTATGGTGTATACTTGCCTTAAAACATTTTTAAAATTTGAACTTGAAAACAAAGAGTACACTTGCCTGGTATTCGAACTCCTTACTTCAATCTGGCCTAAGACTCCTTCCTTCGCAGATTTTCTAACTCCTTTCCAAACTATTGAGCTCAGTATTTGTAGAGGATAGGTTAAGTGGGAGTAGGTGGGGTAAGCTACCTATTTATACTTCTTTTTCTAGAAGGTTAGCGAAGTAGGTGGGAGCAGTTTACTTACTTTGAGTAGGTGGAAAGAGTCCACAAAGTAGGTAAATCTCCTTCGACTATCAGGAAAGTTGGTCTTTAACAAATTCAATCTACTCCGGCAAAATCGACTCCTAGTTCACAATGTCATTAATCTAATCCGGTCAATATTTATACTTTCAATCAATATTTATAATTCTAATCGACCATCAAATTCGGCTTTCATGATCAACTTTGGCCATCACCAATTCACTATGCTCGGGCCGGTTATCTTATCATTACGCACGTCGGCCTCCACCAGCTCTTCAACATCTCCTGCCTCCATTAACTCATCATCAAGTCTGGCCATCATCTCAAACTCACCTTCTTCAACTCCAGCCAACACCACACCACTTTGGCGTCTATTTTCTTCAATTATCAATCCGGCTTCTATATCTTCATTCACTTCGGTTTCACCAACATCATTATGTTGGTCCAGCCTTACTTCTCCGACCAACATCATCGCTCACTTATCAAATCGGTCACCTTCATCACACACTAGGCCACTCCGGCCTTAACACATACAAGGCCATTCCAGCCGCATCACATACACATGGCTACTCCAGCCTCACTTCATACATAAGGCCACTTCGGCCTCAACACACACACAAAACACTCCGGCCTCACTTCGCACGCAAGGCCACTCAGGCCTCACTTCGCACACAAGGCCACTCAGGCCTTAATTCACACACAAGGCCACTCCGGCCTCACTTCGCATGCAAGGCCACTCTGGCCTCAACACACACAAAGCACTCCGGCCTTAATTACTTCATTTGAAAAAAACCGGGACATTACAGAGTCGATAGAGATAAAAAGAGGAATGAACAAAAAAGTAGGGGAAAAGAGAGTAGGAGAACCATTTTGGAAGAGGGGTTGAACAATGGTAGGATCTGGAAGTAACTATAAATTTAGTTGTCATACTACATATGTTCTCGAGGTGGTTTGAAGTGGGTGCAAATTCCAGTAAAGTTTTAATAACACCCTTTACTTGAATGATTGCCGCCTTTGGGAAGAAATTGTGGGGAAAGGAGAATTTTGAGGGTAGATCAGATGGAAATCAGACAAGAGACAAAAATCTGGATGATAATCCTAATACTTCCAATTATCTTTTAGTGGACCTTTTAGCATGGAACAGAAGGAGCAAGCTTTTAGGCACTAAACTAGGATCCTAATTAAATAAGGAAACATAACATTTTGAAAATTTCATGTAATGAGGATGCTAATCATATAAAACAATAGCAGCTGAATTAAAATGCAGTATCAGAAATCAGTAGCAGCAATGCTGCAAGCAGTGAAAAAATCATTGACAGCATTTTCTTGGACACTTCAGCAAGCTTCAGCAGCATCAGCAAAACAGATCAGCAGCTATAGATCAGCAAAAGTTCAAGCAAGTGGCATTTTGTTATGGTTGTCAGGTTGGTAGTAATTAGTTGTGAACTTGTGATTTTATTGATGAGAAGGAAGCCTAGAGTAGAATATAGATTACTTGTGTGTTTATAAATAACTAGACTGATGTATGCATACGGCGCATTGAATCAGATAGAGAAAATTTGGTTTGATCTTCGGATTTGAATAAATCTTCTTACTCTTCCCTTTCTGTTTTCCTATTTTACATTTTTTTGGTTCCCAAATTTCCATATTTTCCTTCATTTAATCAACCCTCGTTACCTGTACGGTACTTTTTATGAAAGGAATTTCAGCCCTTCACATAACAAATAAGTATCAGATTCAGGTCAGCTCCTGTCTTCTGTCTTCTGCATTTTCTTCTCCTATGTCTTCATTTGGCTCTTATGGCTGGTAAGAACACGAACCTTGATGAACAACTGAAGCAACTACATCTGGACATCCAAGAAAGTTGTAAAGAACAACTGCTACAGCACCAACAATATGTCAATAACAGTTTCTTCAATATGGATGAAAGGATCAGCCAGATAGAATACAGATTCAATAAGATGAATGTAAAAATGGATGCGTTCATAGCTAGAATATTGGTATTCATTCACACCAAAAAATGCTACAGGTTCTACAAGTTAGCCACAAGAACCTGTTCAGGTATCCAGTATTCTCTATCCCTGCTGCCAGACGCTCACATAAACCTACTCACCATACTCCATCAATTTCAACATCACTAGTTGAATTCCCCATTTCCATTAACCTAAACATGATTTAACACCCTTCAATGGCAAAAATATGTCCAAAATAGTTCAGTTCTATCAAATCCTCCTCCATAAAAGTTTGAAATTGCATCAATGTTCATGAAAGGCAAAGCTGCCACCTGGTTTCAAGGATATCTCATTCACCAGACACAAATTCATGGGAAATTTTCCAAAGATAATGATTTGGTGATAAATTTCACTAAACTAGTATCCTTGAAGATTATCAAAAGAAATTTGAGGAGTTGAAAGGATTGATGCTTCAGCAAAACCAAGGGCTATCGGACTCATACTCTCTAGCTTTCTTAGTGGATTGAAGAAAGAATTGAGATCTATAGTAAAGATTCTTGAAGCCCATTCTTTATCCCAAGCCTTTCAACTTGCTCCCCTCTGAGAACAACCACTGAAGCTTTAGAAAAGAGGCACATATCTGAATAAGGACACTACCCACCAACCACATCTTTCTGTAACACAATTGAAAATGAACCATCACTTCCTCAAAATAAACCAAGTCTTACCATAGAACAGAAAGAACTTTCAAAGTGTGTACTAGATGTAATCCCAAATTCTCACCAGGACATAGATGTGGCCGAGATCAGTACAATGCTATTGCCAAAGAGAAGAGTTTCCTTTCCTGGATCAGGATTCTTGGCCATCTGTTATTTACAAAGAACTGCCTGAACCATCCACAGCCTCCAACAATGCATTGTCAACAAACCCTTCTAACAACACCATCAAGGTCAGAAGCCCAACTTATGATCTACAAATTATAATCCTTATTGACAGTGGCAGCACACAACATCTTGACCAAAAGATTGTTGCAGCTAAATAGACTCCTACTTCACCAACATCACGTTTTCCTGTCACCGACCATGGTAAATAGAGCAGCACGAGCTGAAAAGCTCGATCTACTCCCTCCATCATCATCCTCCAATGGAAAGCGGGAAGAAGGCGAGATATATCCGACCTGGTCAAGGAAACCCACAAGATGATCAGCAACTCAACATGCTTCTAATTTCCTTGGCAAATGCAGGACCACACATTTCAAGCTGATTTCTGGATCTTGAAATTGGGCAAGTATGGCATGGTATCAGGGTGGATTGTTTGAGTGAATACAGTCCCATCATTTTTTACATTGCCACCCTGTCCATTACATTTAATCATCAAGGACAGCAAGTGAAACTGGAAGGAGTCTAGGAACCGGCCTCTTTTTGCATCTCTATCTGGCAAACCAATTCTACATGAGTCTCACAAACGGCAAGGATACTTAGGCCATTTATTTCAATCATGAATAGCAATTACCAAACTCATCAGTCCCTCCTTACAGACAACACCAAACTACCTGATTCCCTTCTTCTATTCCATGAGAACGAAGATGTTGTCATGGAGGGGTGTCATGTAAGAAGGGTAATGTGACACTATAAAACAGTAGCCGAAGTAAGAAGTAGCAGCAGAAATCGATAGCAGTAATGATGCAAGCAGTGGAGAAAATCAGTAACAGCATTTACCCAGATGCCCAGACACTTCACCAAGCTGCAACAGCATCAGTAAAATAAATCAGCAGCTAGAGATCAGAAAGGCGCAACCAAGGGGCATGCTATTATGGTTGTTTGATTGTTGGTAATAAGTAGTTGTGATTGTATGGATGAGAATGGAGCAAAAAGTAAGTTAATTGCTTGGCTTCTTGTAAATGACTAGACTGCTGTATACATTAGGTGTGTTGAATCAGCTTGTAAATACTTGGTTGGATCTTCGGATTCATATCTATCTTCTTGCCCCTCCCCTTCTATTTTGCCTTTGTTCATTTGTCACTCCCTAATATCCCTATTTTGCTTTAATGTAAAATATAGTGCAAAGCACATTAATATACAAGAAAAGAAACTATAATGATTTCATGAGAAAAAACAAATATTAGAAACTTGGTGACATTCCTAAATTTCAGCTTTTGTCAAAAACTCCATATTAAAATAAAAGAAGGATCTAACCATTATTATAATATAATGGTATCTCTTGTTGTTTGATTTGTTGTGGTTATGAATGTTGGTGAATTAGGTGATGGTAGCAATTCATCAAGAAATCGACCCATCAATTGTCTGTCCAAGGAATCTGACATGAAGTCATGAATCTAGTAATGAGAGGAGATTGTTGAGTTCAAATCTTCAATCTTCATGCTTTAAGACCTAGAATTCCTTGGATGAGTGAGATGCTCTTTCTTTAGTAGAGGATTCTTTGTGTTGAATTTCTTTGCCACCTATTTGCACTAACTTTTTTTTTTATGAACAACTTCATGTCTTAAGACATCTTGAATGTAGCTTGTGAACTTTTTATGTAATCTTACTGCTAGACTCCTTTTGGTGAAATAATGGTAGCCTATTTGTTCACTTCGTACTTTTCTAGTCAATGCATTGGGTTGAGTTCTCCCCAACTCCAAATCCCCATTTTTGATATGGGAGTGGGAAATTTGGTGGGAGTTGGACCCAATTCATTGGCCTAGGCACTAAGCCAACCACCAGGCTACCTTGAATTCCCCACTCCCTTTCCCAATCCTATCCACCCCCTCCCCAACACCCCCCAAAAAAAAAAAAATTTTTAGGGCAAGATATTTTTTTAAGAATATTATGTAGACTTGACATGCCAAGACTCTTCTTTGGTAGGATGATGATGCAGTGAATGCGGAAGCGTTTATTAACAAAGCATCATTTCTGGTCAACAACAGTCAGCATGAAGTATTGAATTTGCAGTACAAGGTTGATATTGTTTAATATGCAAGTTGATTAGGTTAATTGTTTGAAGTTCTAACATTAAAACCATTTTCCAACTTTCTTCATTTTAGGTTTGCTATGCTAGGATTCTAGACTTGAAGAGGAAGTTCTTGGAAGCAGCACTACGATATTATGACATATCCCAAATTGAGAAGAGGCAAATCGGAGAAGAGTATGTGCTTGCTAATAAAAAGTTAGCAATTGTGTTGCCTTGGTGTTGTGCTGTCTTTACCACCCTCTTTTTTGGCGGTAATTTACGTTGCTACATTGTTTTGGAAACTGTACGAAAGCCTTTATATGTTGTTTGATGGTGTGAACCACATCCCATTCTGATTTGTCATTCCACTGAAGTTGGAACATAATCCGGTTCTAGACCTGGTAAATTTGGGTTGCTAATCCCAAGTTCATGGATCTAAGCCTCAGAGAGCCAGCAAATTTGCACGAATTGCCAATGTTTTAGGACCATTCTCATTTCCTCGTTCATTGGGATAGTTATGGTGACTATCACTAAAATATAGGTTATTAGTAAGAACTGTATATGTTATTAGCATTCCTATTTCAATGCTCGCAAATGGACCAAAATTTTAATGGTTCCAATCACTAAACTGCTTTTTTATTGTTGAAATTTTGTGACCTGTAAGCGGTAACCTATGTGCCCGAAGGCTTAACTTTAGATAAATCTCAAAATTCTAAGAAATGACCTCATTATTCACTAGATTGCCAAGATTTACTCCATTTTTCACTTTCTATAGAAATTTGAACAGACTTTCTATTATGTGGGATGCTAATGGATGAAAACTATGAAACATTCATAGTGGAAATGGACGTGTGCATGGCATGGAAGGTTCACTTGAGAACAATGCCATCAATATTCTCTTTTACTTGAGAGACATTTTAGCTAAGAATTGTAGTCTAACTCATTAAGGTGTAGAGGATTCAAAATAAAGAAGATGAATAGCTGGTTGGAGTGGGTGTTGGAGGGTGAAGGCTGGAGAGGTGGTGTATAATTTGAGTGATGTGGCAGTATCTTTCATCTTTTCTATCTTAATAGTAACTTTTTCAGAAGTTTGATAAAGGTACTTTTGATTCATAATGAGCCAGTAAAATTTTTGATTAAGCACCTGAGCATGACAGCCCATCTTTGTTCTTCCTATTTCTTTTGGCTCTTTATGGGGTTCTACTACTGAGAGAACCTGTTGGCTGTCTCAAAAGCGTACTTTATGGTCATTCAGGGCTTTGCTGGTGTTTACCCCATTTGCCTTTTGACTATGATGGTTATCCATTCTCATCTGCACTTATTTGGAGGTCATATCTCTTGTTGCAATGTTGGTTTGATTTGGTGATGCAGCTATGTTCCACTGCAGGATGGTTCTTTAAGCCTAGTGACCAATCAACTTAGTAGCTTTAGTGCACTTGAGGACTAATTGTTGTTTTCCAAAAGGGAATAGGATGGTTGAGGTAATCTAAATGCTCATTGTTTCTCTTGGTTTTAAAAATTTCGTATTGTTTTACTTCTGTATATCATCATTGATGCTTTATTTAGGTTATGAGTCATTGAAATGAGTTTACTGTGCCATTGGTTTGTACTCAGAAGCTGGATTCTTTTCCAATTTCGTAAGTAATAATGAAATGTAATTCAAACACAGAACAAGTTTTGAAACTGAAGCACCATTATGAAGTCTATCTGCAGATCAATGAGACTATAAGATTGTTCTTTTACCACTAGTCGTCAAAGCCGACTGTGCATGATGTAATACTAGACTGCCTGCAATTTTTCAATTTTGGTAGCTATCCTGAGCTTTGTATTTTCTATGGTTGTGCCTTGCATCCATAAATCAAACTGTATACTTTCTGCTCTCAGTGAAAATCCAACCTGCTCCAAAATAATGAAGTAAATATGCAATTAAGGCTTTTTTCCATACTCTCCCCAACACCTGCAATATTTGAGAAGTTTCGTGCACGGCTCATATTTTTCCTCTTGCTCTATGTGCACCACCAGATTGCCACTGACTTTTTTTTATACTACCTTTGACCTATCCTTAAATTGTGTTTATTGTCAAGTCCCAGTGTCCTCCGCAACTGGGGAACACCTGTTTCACTCCATATCCAACTTGCCATTCACTACTGGGTGCTTTCTCGTTGACTTATACAAACAACACATAATGACAGGGCCATTTTTTGTCTCATGGAGCACTTTAGGGTATGAATTGTTGCCTTTGCCACTGCTGGGCATAAAGGTGGCTCTACAGGGAGAAAAATGGTCTCCATGTAAGCTAGTGGAACAGCATTGAACTCTGAATCTTGATTCTTAACTGGAAAATTCATGGACTCCTACAGCAACTTAAATCCTTGAAGGCTTGAACACTCATCTCCTAGTCATTGTCTTCCCCCAAAAGGGAGTTGTTTTATTAATGGAAGAAAAATTTGGTGTTGGCTTTTTTCATTTCCTCGCTTTATGTTTGTTTCTCAGAATTTTATTGTAATTGTGACACCCAGCAAGTGGCTGGGTACTATTCATTTGTCTCTCTGGCCGGTACTTCAGTAGTTCCAATGTGTACCGGAGCAAGTTGTTCTGTTTCTCTCCCTTTCTCCTCAAACAAGATAGAAAAACTCTTCATCTGTTTTACATCTTTAGTAAACAAGCTTCAGTTCTTAACCTCCAGTTGACATTTCATCACAGAGAGGTTGATGAAGTAGCACTGGAGCAAGCTCTAGCAGCTGCTGTTACATGCACAATATTGGCGGCTGCAGGTCCTCAACGATCACGTGTTCTTGCAACTCTGTACAAGGTATATACACGTTTAGTGGTTTGAGGAAGAAGAAAGGTTTCAAAATTAACTTCCTTACTAACCCGAGAGTCTGTACAATGTATATACACATTTAATGGTTTGAGGAATAAATCAGGCTTCAAATTAATTTGCATATTGACTGAAATTCTTTGTTTTTATTTTCCCAGGATGAGCGTTGCTCAAAGTTGAAGATTTATCCAATCTTGCAGAAGGTTCTCTTGTTGTATCTGTAACATACAGGCTCAAATGCATAAGTCATTTCTCCCTCATTTAATTAGCTGTATTTTTGGGATGCTTATCATCTAATGTTCCAGGTATATCTAGAGAGAATCCTGAGAAAACCAGAGATTGATGCATTTGCAGAAGAATTAAAACCACATCAGGTTACACATGTTCTATTCGCTTTCTTTAACGCACATTGAATCCAATTTATCTCTGTATATTATTTTATGTGGTTTCATTGGTTGTCCTGCAGAAAGCACTTTTGCCTGACAATTTCACTGTGCTAGATCGTGCTATGATTGAGCATAATCTTCTCAGTGCAAGTAAACTTTACACAAACATCAGGTTGGTTGTTTATGTTTGCAGTTTTTATCATTCCATATGCTTATAACCTGAAATTGTTGCTGATTGCCTTGATTATTGCTCATCCTCTTTGTTGTAGATTTGATGAGTTGGGCACATTGCTCGGAATTCCTCCTCATAAGGTGTTTTTTGTCTCGCTTTAAAATATTAGTATCCATTCTGGGACTGCTTGTATGCCATCTTAATCACTTTGTAGTTAATGCTACCAAGTTGCTATCATTTTAGTCTATGACATGCAGCTTCAAGAAAGAAATTGTGGCTGTATCTTGAATTGTGTATTTATTTTTTCTGTGGAAGCAATCCATCCCTGGTTGCTGAAAACTTCACCGATCAGACTTTGAGCTGCAGCTATTTGGTAAGATTCTGGATTGCCTTTGACAGGCAATTTTTTGCCGAAAAATTAGCTTTTATTAGAGCTATAACCAGTCTTATGATGCTTGTGCAAAGGCTATGATTTGTCACAACTTGGGACGTCACATAAAACATATACCAATAGTCCCTGTTAATGAAGTTTACTAATAATTTCTTTAACAAAAAAATAATTTATTGGTCATGCAGCACTACATGATTTATTGACCAAAACAATCCAGTGATAAACCAAACCATTACACACGTGCTTCTGCTGCGCAATCCCAGTATAATAAGGAACATTAAACATACCATTCAGAGATAGCCAACATGCCTCTGTTGCACAACCCTGAAATGACAAATGTCACAACACATTACAGGATTATAAAAGTTACTATTCCCCAAATATACATAAACCATATACAATCAGAAAACAAAAGGGCAAGGATATGAAGGTGAGTCAAAAAGCTCGTCAAGTATATAAAATCTCTCCACTAAAGACTAGCAACAATTCTTCCAACAGTCAATCATCAACCTGCATTTCCATCCACTGCATTTGCCACTAAATCTGATATGGAGAGGATACAAGGGTGAGCCATAAGTCCAACTAGTATATACATGATCTCAAGGGTGAGGATTATAATGACATAAAACGAATAAATGAGATCAAAACATCACACAATAGTGTTGAAATATCCAACCATGCACCAATCTTGGTGAGGATCCTACAAAATACACAATAGTGTTCAAGGGAATGAAAAACTGCCAGAAAGTTAGATACCTCAACTTGTTAAAAGGATCATAATCTAACGAAACCATCCAGAAAAAAACCAACAACCATACAGCTATCTAAACCCCTAACCTTATTGACGTATCCTCAATATCACCAACACATTAATAAATTGATGAGATGTTTTATGGAACTCCACAACCGGCTTTAGATTCTCAGAAGCAATAATTATAACCATCATGTAACAACCAAATACACAACTAAAATAACACTCACGGTGTTAAACTTCCACTTCTCAAAGGTAACCCAATGTTCAATCCTATGCATCATTTACACTGTTGCATCATTTGGGGGACAACATTATCACCTTAGCTGAACAGCATGATATCAAAACACTTAAAATTATGCTATTCATGACCATGCATTTATGCTTGAACACTTGGGATGCCACAATTAGCCAAACTTCCAACTTTATCAACATGCCATTAAATCAGGATATGACCACCACATTAGTATTATATTCTCCATTTTTACAACCATTAACAAAATCTTAACCACAATTGCAATTAGTGTACCCCACGGAATTCTCATTAATCAAAGAAATCAAACATTTCCGACATAACATTGAGTGTCATCAAAATTGATAAATTAGGAGTTATATTAACTTCCTATCCCCTCAACCCCTTGGTTAACTTGAGATACCCCATGAAACACTTCAAAATCAATATGCAACTACTTATACCATTCTGCAACTACTAATTATACCATTCTCCATACGTGGAATTCTCTACAGATTCTTATAACTTTTAGCCACATAACATGATTCTTTATGTTGGCGACAACATTATACTCTAACATGCCTCACCATAGTTAGATAACTTACCTTGATTTCTACTACTTTTACTCAAGAATTCTTCACAAACTCCTGAACACCTCACAGCCAGTCCAAATTCAATATGCTATCAATGATTTCCCTTCCATAAATGCATGATAATTCATCTTCTCGAACAATAAGAGCACATGCTCAAATTCCATCATGAAATGAAGATGAGCGTAAAAAAATAAAAAACATAAGTTGAAAGTAAAGATATGTAAACCCTGGAATTACATAAAAACAAAGATGAAGGCATGAGATACACTTGTAAAACAAGGAAAACATCATGCGGTACACTTTCCTACAATCCACTCACCCAAAATCTGCTCAAAAGTTTGCACAATCCCTTTGTTCTGCATGTCAATCAAGCTTTGCTCGTGTTTGAGTGAAAATCAAGCTACATATCGACCAAAGAGATCACTTATGCTTGAGGAAACAATTGAGCAAAATTCAAGTGAATTCTCTTCGGAAATGCTCTGTGTAAATGTAATTCAAATGTTTTTCAAATGAATGCTCGCAAAATCACAATACAACTGTATGCAACACCATCTAACCATTAATTTACCTCATAGTCCAACATGAATTGTAATTCATTCATCAATTTCCTTATTAAAATCACATGCAAACCCATCTCCAACAGAAATTCCAAAATATCCTCAAGGCCCATCGTGAATTGAATGTGATAAAAAAACCAAGGGCTGGAATCAAGAAGTGTAGATGTGGAATTTCTTGGAATGATTAGGATGCGATCTCAAATTACGAACCCTTCATTCCTTCTTCTCTCGTCAAATCTTAGAACTTTGTTCTCCTTTCTTCCTTTCTCTGTTTTTTCCTCCTTCTCCTTCTCCTTCTATGCTATCTCTCCGCTAGCAGTACCAACTGAAGCCAAAGCCTTCAAGTTTGGCCTTTATATAAGCCCCACAATTCACCATCTGCCACTCACAAGTGTTAGGACTTTTTCGATGCATTAGGGCACCATTAATGGATTATTTTTCCTTAAATTCACATCATCCAAAGATATTAAATCCCAAGTATATACAAGCCTAGGCTTCAACGGGAATAACCAATCCCTGGATGCCCAAAATGCAAACCCTTCGTTAAGAAAGTATGTTGTAGACATGTCCCAACTAGCAATGGGTTTTCAGTTTTATTCGGTCTTCATCTAGCTTGGTGATTGTGCTTCTTCTGAATCTTTATTGACCGTCGCTTGAACAGACCATTAATCTAATGTTTTGATAAATGGATCCTTCCTTAATGATTCCATGGATTTAATGTGCCCCCCAAATATATACTGTGACGGAACGAATTTTTATCCTTTAAAGACCTTCTATCAATAAACAAACAAAACTGATATTCATAAAATCTACAGAAATTTTGCTAGAGTTTCCTCTACAATTGAATTGAAACCAAAATTTACAACCTGTTTAAACAACTTGCATCAAGCACACAACTAAACAAATATCACCATTTGTCGTACAACACGCATACACAGGATCACAAACTATTATATCATACATGGCAACAGCACAGTACTTCAAACTACTGCATTAATTCTAATTAAAGATGCCATCTAGGTCCAAAACAAATTAAAACAATGGAACATTTATCGCAATACAAAATTACTACGTTATCAGAATATACAAACTTTATTCAAAACTAATTATATACATCTGAAATTCTTCCAGGTCTCCATATTCTTCAAAGATCTTCAAACCCTTCAAATGTTCTTCCTTCTAGCTTAGTCCTATCTTCAAACCTTATCGGACTTCAACGTATCTGGAGGGGGGAAATAGAATAGTGAACCGAAGCCCACAGTGTACCATAAAAACATATAAATTTAAATAGCTCCATATAACATAAATGTAACGGAAGAATAACTGAGCAGATATCAAAGAACATGTGACATGTAAACGTAAATGCAACAGAAGAATATTTATACGAATATAAAAAACATATAACAAAATGAATAACATATAATAAAACGAATACGGAAAGATGTTTATTTGTCCTGAAAACTAATCAAATGTCTTAAATCAAGTTCAAACTATACATATTCTTAAAATCCAACTTTATTAACCAAAGAGGCCTGAGGGAGCAAATAATCAAGGATAGATTGTGTTTACTCCATACAATCCAAGGCCTGAACTGAAATATCCCCCCTGATGGGATTTATGTTCTGAAATACTGTCCTACGGTATGTCTGAATTATAAACCGAATCTACCCTCCCAATTTAATGCCCCGAGGAGAGGCGGACCACGTATAACTCCGTCGACGAAGTTTTCCTCGATTACCACTATAAGGTTCTAAGGTATGCCGGAGAACCTTACCTGACTAAATCATAGTCTTAGGGCCAATTTCTTACTAACTCATTTAACTGAAAACACATAACTAAAATGCTTATCTGAAATTCCTTAACTAAATTGCTCAACTGAGACATTTAACTGAAATACTTATTGAGATATTGAACTGAAACACTTATCTGAATGGATTTTTGCTCATATTTTCTTAGCCAAATTTCCTTATATCGGAAAGCCAAATTCAAACTTATATATTCAGCCCTTCAGATAAGTTCAAAGGAGTTTCCAAAATTCGCACATACAATTCCATGCAAAGTTTTCGAAGACGAATGATTTATATAGCTTTGACAAAGCACCAATTAACCCTTACATCTCATGATTTCAAATTTACAAACTGAAATTTCCAAATTTTGATGTAGGGTTTTTATACAAAACATTCGGATGAAATCATACTTAATTCTTGAGCCAAAACTCCGAATCAAAGCCTTAAATTATAATACATAGACAAAATCATGCATTTAAACCATAATTCCCCCATTTTCGAAATTAGGGCTTCAACCCTACTGTTCGGATGCAAACGAACACAAATCGCACATTAAATGACGAAATCGGAGTTATATATTAACATATACATGCATAAACTAGAAATCTACTCAAGGTATTATGAGAAGAACACATAAATCATAAGAAATCATCGGGAATGGGGGGTTTTTCAACATAAATAACAAAATGGAGCTGTAAAAACGAGAAGCAAAGTTGGAGGTACACTTGTCTTAACTCGATTCACCGTTATTCTTACTTGGATCGGAGTGGAACGGCCAAAATCTCCCTTCTTCTTCCCTTTTCTCCTCTCCCTCCTTCGCTACTCTTCGTTCGTGGCCTGCAAAATACCCCGCCCTCACCTCCCCTTTTTTTAAATGAAAAGAGGGTCGATGGTTGAAAATCACGCTTGCGCTCGAGCGCGTGGTAGGGGCTCGGCGAGTGGGGCCCTACTGGTTTTTGGCGCCTACTGCCACACTTGAGCGCAATTTTACTTATTTCAAACTTAATTATACCAATTCGATTACTAGAATTACTATGTTTTGGGAACTCAGGTTGTCACACTCTCTCCCACTTATAGAAATTTCGACCTTAAAATTTAACGAACTCTGAATTTTCCATAATCAAAGGAAATCTTTCTCATTTCTGCCAAGTCATTCCTTCAACTAAATAATTATCCTAGGAAACTCTTAAGCATTGCAATTATCCAGATCCCTATTATCTAAGGTGTTCCATCAGAATTTAAATTTGTCAAGTCCCATAAGCAACCCAATTTATTGATTTCTTCAAAACCTCGAACGGATTACTTATCCTTATTCACATTAAACTTTAAGAACCTCAAATTTACCCTTAAGGTACATGGCTAATCACACTTTCGTTGCGCAACTCTGACTGTTTCAACTAACTATAATCCACACAATTCCACGTTGTCATCATATCTGATTTAGCCTGATATCAATATTTTTCTGGACATGACTAAGAATTTTGACACAGGCCTCTATTCATGAGCGAGCCTTGAAGACAGAGTACCTTACATTCTCATTCTTAGCCCTCTTTCAATCACATTAAATTACATCCGAAGATGATCATTCCACAATCCTCAGTTTATCACAGGATCCCAAGATCAAAATCTCAATCATATCCATTTCCCAAAAACTTTGTATAGTCTTATCACTTAAATCTCAAACCCAATTATTAGTACCCTCAAGATCTTACAGCCTATCGATGAACCTACTGAGTAAATTCAAGCATATCTTTTATAATTTACAACAAGTGGGTTATTTTAATTGTCCTAACACTTATAACTCGATATGTTTTATCCAAATCTAAATCAACCAAGTCTTGGGGTAACCCAGTTTAGTAATTTCTCGTCCAACTTAGTTCAAAACCTTAACGGCTGATAATTCTAGCTCCAATTTACGCTAAGCCTCAAAAGTAGTCATTCCTTCCATGCCTCACATCGAGCCTTAAAATATACAAGTTCACTGAAATTTTGCTGCGCATTCCTAACAAATCTTCTAACTACTAACCATCCGATTATAACCCATCACCAAATCCAATTTAACTCAGCATCCACAATTCTCTGACCAAGTCTGACTTAAGTTTTTTTTTTGGCATAAACCTCAAATCACAATTATACCTTAAATTGAATACGCTCTACATCCTTATCAGTTCGTTGATATGTCGACAGCCTGACATTTCCCTGAAGTACATACCCCATGTTGAACACTTAGTAAGCACACCCCAAAATATCCATATCGTGTAAACAAATCCCAAGATAACTAGATCATGAAAACAATTCCTACAAATCCACAAATTACAGTCAAATTAGAAATTTCAATCATAACAGTCACCCAAAATTTAACACAACCTTAGGTGATCACCCAAAACCTCAAACTCAAGCACTCAACAATTTTTGAATCTCGTTGGCACACCGATAAGCCAACTGATTCATTTCGGACATGTTATTCATAATCATGAAGGGTGGGTCATCCTAATCGTCCTGAAACAAAATCATGAGGACTCCTCATTTCTTGATTTTATATCCTTTATGTTTCAGATACACTTTCCTCAAACTTTTAGAATCATTGGATAATAAGGGTAGTCGCTTATCACAATGTAAGAATCTTATAGTTCTAGTCTTTATCAAAAGCATTATGTTTTCTTGTTGTAACTCATCAGACCCATGAGGAGTCATTCTAAACAAAACGGTCATTGATTTACCCTTACTTCCTCGAAAGCTATCTTCACAAATCCCATCCTTATAAATATTAATTCTAACTAAGCCGAACACCTCGCGGCTCTACGATCCTTAGGAAATATTTTTCAGATCGTTTAGATTTGATTAAACCCAAGAAGTGTATATACCTTCACGAGATTAATCGTTTCTTTTCCAAAAGCCATCGTTCAATATCCACAAAATCATATTCAAACCCAGCTACTATTTCCGAAACTCACACTTTCCCCTATTGGGTGTACGATAACATTTCCTTTCTTACTCAGGGTACTCTTCCTTAAACAAATCTAATCATGCCTTAGACTCCTAAAATCTCCTGAATAAAATCATCACAACTTCTTTCTATTTATCACAAAAGTCTTGGAGCAATTTTCAACAACATTAAATTCATACGTCCCCGACGTCACACAAAGTCCTCAAATATCAAAATCGACCTTGATATATCCTCAAACTATTAATTATCAATAATCAACTAAACCTTTTCTCCTTAAGGAAAATCCCCAAATACCGTGTCAAGGGTTAACAGCACACTATCGTTATATTAATTCGACTAAACATATCTATAGATCCCAAAATACCGTAGACCTCAATGCCGCTCATATAAAGTCTATGGTCCTCCAATGACAAATTGTCTTAAAACAAGAATTACAGTTTTAGAGTCCCAAACAATGCACGTATTAAGATATTAAGGATTTTGGGGGTATCGCTTTCCATCACGATAGTCTTTACCTCAATACTGATGTTATCATTACGAAACCTCGATCCCAAGCACGGGACTTCTCTTCTATCTGACCAGAGGAAGCACAAACTGCTCCAAATTGTACGATTAAACCCTCAAATAAATCATGCTCCCAATATCCCACTGAAACAAGACACTCATCCATAAAGCTTCCAGGAACAAATCTTTGGATTCGCTATACCCGAATTGGCACTAAGCTATACTGGCCTCGAGCCATCAATCCCACATTATCCATCGTACTTGATATATAAATCAAGCGTTCCTTCTTAACAAATTACCAACTTGAAAACCTTAACTCAGAGCCGATCAAACCTAAACCTCAAACCGAAATCAATTAACTTAGGCCTCAAATCAACACCGATTAATTCAAACACTAAATCGGCACCAATCAAATTTAAGCCTCAAGGTGCCTTCAATTTCTTTTTCCTCATCCTCGCAGTCGACCAACACCCCAAGGAAGGCCCTTGTCGAGAAGTCATGTTACTTCCTATAACCACAAACATCACAAGATTAGTAATCCCAAATAATTAGATTAGAGGGAGGGGTTAGAATCGATGCATTTCAAAATTTACTTCGTAAGACCAAAACTTAAACATTCATTCTAATCCTAACTATTTCATCTCGTCTTAACGTAGAACAAATTAACTTGAATCCTCAAACCTAAGTCGATCAACCTAGGCCTACATTTGGTATCAACTAGCTTAAATGCTAAGTTTCAACTGAATTCTAATCTAGCTCATGCAAACTAGGATTTCAATCTATCTATTTTGGACAAAATCTTAATTGATCATAAGCTTCTGTATACGATTCAGATGAAATCTAAGGCATCTCTTTTCTCTGATAACAATTGTAATAGAATGGATTTTTATCCTTTAAAAACCTTCCATCAATAAACAAATAAAATTGATATTCATAAAATTTACAGAAATTTTGGCGGAGTTTTCTTTGCAACTGGACTGAAACCAAAATTTACAACTTGCTTAAATAACCTACATCAAGCACATAACTAAACAAATATCACCATTTATCCTACAACACGCATACATAGGATCACAAACTGTCATATCATCTATGGCTCTAACACAGTACTGCTAACTACTGCATTGAATCTAATTAGAGATGCCATCTAGGTCCAAAAACAAATTCAAACATCGGAACTATGCGGAAGCAACTATACATCCAATATTTATTGCAATACAAAATTACTACGTTATCAGAATATACAAACTTTATTCAAAACTAATCATATACATCAGAAATTCTTCCAGGTCTCCATATTCTTCAAAGATCTTCAAACCCTTCAAATGTTCTTCCTTCTAGCTTAGTCCTATC
>JAOVVI020003080.1:0-19757 GCA_028571085.2 Nepenthes alata | reverse complement strand
GTAGAAATAGTAGATTAAAAAATATTCATTGAGAAAAATATCTTTTATATATGATAAAAATAAATATTTTAAAGTTTTATATATTTTAAATAAATATATCTGCAAAAATGAATAGTTAAGATAATATATTATTTAATAATATTTAGAGAGTATTTTTTAAAATAATATTGTTATATTGCATTAATTAATTAAAAAATATGATAACTACATGTCTTACAAATTAAATTTAAAATTTTTTAAAAAATATATTTTTAAAAAAATTAAATATAGGACCAATTGCACTATTATTTGCCTAATTTTATTTAATATATAATTTTTTTAACAAAATATTTTATCTGGAATTTGACATTTACTCGTAGTAATAATAATTAAATCATATTTAAAGGGTATTTTTTTGGGAAAAAAATTAATGTAATTTTTAGTGGCAATTCAGTGAAGAAGGTCAAATCCAACTGCACTTCGCAAACCCCTCCGACCCGCCGCGTCCGAAGCCCGCCGACCAGCCCTCCTGATAGCTGTAAGTGGAGACGTAAATGTCTAACAAAACAAACTGAATAAATGCAGCTTAAATTTTGTTTACACTCAAAGTCAGAAAGTGATAGCTAACCAAATATAATTAGGTTTTCATATGATATTTTTAATACCTATTTTTAAATTATATTTAAATGTTAATGATAAATTATATATCATAAGGTCCAACTGTAAAAGCGTAAAATTTAAACTGCGATATACAAACAGACATCGTTGATGGGATGGGTCTGCATGAAAACGGTTCTACCGAGAATAATTCCGCGTGAGAAATATCACTGACATTGTTAGTGGGTTGAGTTTGTATGAAAACCATCCTATCAAGAACAATTTTACGTGAAAAATATCACTGATATAATTAATAGGTTGAATTTGTATGGAAACCATTCTACCGAGAACAATTTTACGTGAAAAATATCACTGAGATCATTACTGAGTTGGATTTGCATGGAAATCATTCTACCGAGAACAATTCTACATGAAAAATATCATTGGCATCGTTAATGGGTTGGATTTGCATGGAAACCATCCCACTGAGAACAATTCCACGTGAAAAATATCATCGACATCGTTAAAGGGTTGGGTTTGCATAAAAATTTGTCCATCCAAGAACAATTCTATGTGAGAAATGCCACCGACATTGTTAATAGGTTGGATTTACATGAAAATTGTCCAACTGAGAACAATTTCATATGAAAAATATCGTCGATATTATTAATGGGTTAGATTTGCAAGAAAACCATCATATCAAGATCAATTTTACGTAAAAAATATCACTGACATGGTTAATTGGTTGGATTTACATGGAAACCGTCCTACCAAGAACAATTTCATGTGAAAAATGTCATTGACATCGTTAATGGATTGGGTTTGCACGAAGATTGTCCAACTGAGAACAATTCCATATGAAAAATATCATCGGCATCATTAATGGGCTAGATTTGCGTGAAAACCACCTTATCGAGAACAATTTCACGTGAAAAATATCATCGACATCGTTAATGGGTTGGGTTTGCATGAAAATCGTCCAACTGAGAACAATTCCATATGAAAAATATCACCGATGCCGTTAATGAGTTAGATTTGCACAAAAACCATCCCATCGAGAACAATTTCACGTGAAAAATATCACCGACATCGTTAATGGGTTGGACTTGCATGGAAACCATCTTATCGAAAGCAATTTCACATGAAAAATATCACCGACATCGTTAATGGGCTGGATTTGCATGGAAACCATCTTATCGAGAACAATTTTACGTGAAAAATATCATTGCAATCGTTAATGGGTTGGATTTGTATAGAAATTATCTTACAATGAGCAATTCTATATGAAAAATATCTTACTAAAAGCCATCCACACAAGATTATGTTGTTAGAAACTATTTTGTGAAAACCATTTTGCCGTGACATGCCTCCGGAGCTAAGTTTCTTCGAAGAAAGGGTGAAAACTATTTTAGAAGATTAATTGACACACGATTATGAAAATAATACAATTAATTCTGAAAATATTAGAAAATTTTATTTTTTTATTAAAAATTATTAATATTGCAGAAAGATAAAAATATCAAAAAAATGGCACGAACTGGTCATAACAATTTAAAAGGAGAACTACGATAACTCGGTAAGGAATTACCTCATAGTAATCATAAAAACCTCTATAAATAAGGTCTACAAGGAGATTGGTTGAGAGTTGGCCATTGATGGGTGTTTAAACATGAGAGCTATCGCTTGAATAGTATAATATAATATAATAATCAGATACATAAATTAAGTAATTCGGTAAAATATCAGTTGATCTTGAGCAGTTGAGTTTTAATTCATAAAAAGACAGTCTAACTGATATGAATTTTTCAATAAATGTGGAGAGAAATTTAATAAGTTTAGTTATATGAATGGAAATTTTTTAAAAATTTAATATAAAGGAGTCTAATAAATTTTATTATCGTTTTAATTTAAATTACTTTTACTTTATAATTATGGAATGATGTAATTTTTAGTAATAATTTTCTCATCAAGCTTGTCAATTGTTTTATATCTATTAATTTTGATCAATTTGATAAAAAAATAAAATCATCAATTTTATAAATTTATGTTAAAACAATTCAATTTGAAAATGATAACAACATTGACGGACTGTGAATTCTATTTTTTATATATATAATTAAAAATTGGCCGGAAAACCTGGTCCAACTTTGACCATCGTGTATTGAGAATGGGGATTCTCGTATTTTTGTTTATTTAATATGATAGTTAAATTAAAATTTAATAGTAAACTAAAAAAAATATTAAAATTAATTATATATTTTTAAAACTTGCTATAACATTAATATTTATTAAATATTAAATTTAATATTTTTTTAAAAAATAATAAATCTATTTAAAAAAATATTATTAAATATCTAAATTTAAATTATTAAAATTTTTAATTCAGTAATTCAAATAAAAAAAATAAAAAATTGTACTTTTTGTATATAAAATCAAGCCTGACGAGACTGTTTCTTTTCCCCCGTTCAGTTTTGTTGCGGATCTGGTCTGGAGTTTAGACGGATACGGTAATGTTGATCTGGTCCGGTAGTTGTCTTGTTTTATTCTGGTTACTCCGTCTTTTTAAACTCTCGTCCTGCACAACACAACTGAAGACGAAATGGTCAGCAGGCCAATGGGGCTAAATCCCCAAAGGCACTCCGACGCTCAAGTCAGTCATTTGCCTTTTTTGAGAATGAAAAAGGAAAAGATTTACTTTCGTTCTTCTTTTTTAATTATTTAGAGATTAAGAGAGAATTTTTTCGGACCAAAAAAAGTCTCTTTCATTTGGGGATTCCCTTCCCTTTTATAGGGCTTCCTTTTCAATTTCATCATTCACCCGGAGACGTTACATTTGGTTTCTTAACTTCCACTCCGGGTGGTTTGTTAACTTCCCACTCCGAGTGGTTTGTTAACTTCCCACTCCGGGTGGTTTTCATAACCTCCCACTCCGGGTGGTTATTAGTAGTTCCCATATTTCATCCCACGGGTGACTTATTAGTTATACGGGTAATAATACCCATCAAATAATATTTTTTTTAAATTTGGATATATGTATATTTATAAACTTATATGATAATTTTTTTACAATTATAAATTATTAAAATACTGGGGTATAAGTTAAAATTTAAAAAATAATAAAAATCATAGGTTATAACCAGCGAAAAAGTTTTTAAAAAATAATTTTTAAATATTTTTTTTAGTTTTTAGATTTCGGCAAAAAAATTAAAAAAAATGTTTTCTAATCTTCTAATGGAAAAATTGACAAATTAATATATATTTAAATTTTTTCTATTTTTGAAAAGAACAGTCAATACTAAACGCCCAACAATTCAACCCATGCACTGCGGCAAAAGAAATATAAGAAATTGCCACCCCTGTGGTGCGCACACGTGTTTTGTTTTCCTTTTACTTAATCATGTTTGCCGAGAACGCAAAATATCTACCAGAAAATTTAGATACCCATGGTACCCTTTTAATGTTAGTACATGAAGCAGGGTATTACGGGAAAACACTAAGTAGGGCACCGCCCGAAAACTCTTGCTCCATAAGCCTCTGACCTCTCATATCGCGACTCCAACCTCCTCTGCCTCTTAAGAGCGCGCTCCCTCTCTTTCCATCCCTCCTCTGCCTGCCTCTCTCCTCTTATATAGAGAGATCTTTCAAATCTCCTCTTCCTACGTCTATAAAAGGAACCTCTTTCGAATTCTAGGCGCTCTCTGCCACCAATTTATGCGGGACACGCCGACAATCTCGTATATCAAAACGTTGTTGACTGTGACTAAACCCTAGATTTCGTATATATTGGTCAGATCTGTTGTTCTTCCTTTATGAATCTTCAGATTTCAACTCCCAGTGAACGCTACTTGATTCATTTATGATGCTGCATCTATGATCCCCGTATTTTTGTTGTGTGTAGATCGCAACGATCGATTAACTTGTTAATATACTGTTCGTACCTGGATGCCGTCTGATGCGACGATGAAATTTATTTTCCCACCTTTTCCCATTTGATATAATAAAAAAAAACCCGGAGCTATTATGTAGTTCAGCTTAGGCTTCTACGTGTTTTTTGTGCTGTTTGCTTCCGCTGACATTTATGAACTCGGATTTTATTGACTGATTTATTTCTTGTCCTGTATTTCCAATATATAGCTTTGTTATAGGAGGCTATTCCAGATTGCGAATGGCGGAACAAGGGTTGGAAGGAAGCCAGCCGGTAGATCTATCTAAGCACCCTTCTGGCATCGTCCCTACGCTCCAGTAAGTGTCCCATAAATCTCCAGAGGCCTCTGGTTCATAATAGCATATTATCTCCGGCAATGTGAAATTGTGTGTTCTCGTTATGTTGTTTTGCTACTTCGCGACTTTTGTCACACTGTATAACGTTTTCGATTCGGCCATCTAAAATATGTATTGAGGGCTGATTCGATTTCTCAGATCTCGAAGGATTTGGTCATGACCATTCTGTCCAAATTATCCGTGTTTGGTAAAATTATTTAGAAGGTGATTGAGGTGATTTGGAGTGAAAAGAAAGCTAGTGGAATCAACAAAACAAGAGTAAGTGACATAGAATTTATCTTTATGATACCAGTAAGACAATTGGCATTTCAACTTCAAGGTTTTTTACAGAATATTTTATAATTTATAGGTTGATAAGTGGAGAAGAGGAGAATGGAAGTGAAGGAAATCATTGTAGGTGTTGGAGTAGAAATAGCTGACCTTTCAAAATGGCTAGCCCCTCACTTTAGGTTTTTGGTTGTTTATGATCTCTGTGTCTAAGTATACGGGAAATCAATAAAGATGGAGGCTGGAGGAGAGAGGGGGGATGGAAGGTTGAGATGGCAATTGAGAAGGGAGGGAAGGAGTAGAATGCTTGAACGAAGATATATGAATGAGGTATGATATGTTATAATTCTGGGATAAATTGGTAATTTTACTCGTTAAGTCTTTCTTTCATTTTCATACCCCTCCATTGCTCTCCATTTTGGAGAGTAATTGTTTATGAGCCAAAAGTATGAAATGTAAATGTGATTTACCTTACATTCCATCCATTTTCTTTCTTGTTCCTCGTATATTTTTACAACTAAACAAGAGAAAATTACTTTTTGAACCTTCATTTTCCTGTCATTTCTCTCAAACATATATAGGATAAGTTTGGGCAGAAGATGAAAGTAAGAAAGTTGTGTGCCTCATGGTCATGTTAGTATGGTGGGATACTTAAACTTTCTAGGGGCAGTCTTTGATAAATAATTTCTTCTCATCAGAAATAGTTCTCTGTCCAAATTGTGGATTGCAGGATCCACATTCATATCAATTGGAAAAAGAATTATTGTCTATACTTTTTATTAATTACAAGGGTATGTATGTATGCATGTATGTATGTATATGTAAGCATGCATGCATGTAGATGTGTTACATGGTATCAATTATAATCAGTTATCTGCTAACCATAATATATTCTTAGAGTCTTAATTATAATAATCATGATCCTATATTGTATGCTAACCATAATATATTTTAACTCTTTCCCTCAAGTTGGTGCATAGATATCACACATGCCCAACTTAGATAATGCTGTATGGAATGGACCTCATATCATGGGTCCTCGTATCTACCGGTTGATTTGCACTCTTGGTGTAGGGAATTGTTACCATATTAGAACCTAAGCTGTCTTTGAAGTAATTTATATCCACATGGTTCATATGTTCATGCTGAAATGATTTGTTTTGTATCTCTATAGCCATAATATTATCACAAAAGAATACCATGGGCATTTTGGTGCCAAATCCGAGCTTGCCCAAAAGTATTCTTGGACAATTTAGCCTCATAATTGCATGATAAAGTGTACGATAAATCAACCTTTGCACTAGATAATGCTATCACATTTGGTTTCTTACTTCTTTAAGTTACAAGATTTCTTCCTACAAATGGAACATACTCAGAGATGGACTTTCTATCGAATCAGAATCGTGTCAAAATCAAAGTCATTATACCTTTGCCCGGAGAGGACTTTGGATAAGTTTGAATATGATTTATTACAGTTGTGATGGTTACTTGGATTATGCATGACTTTAGACAAAATTAAAGGTGTGCCACAGGTGCACCTAGGTTTAGGGCTCAAAGCCTAATGCCTCAACATACTAATGGAGGCTCATTCTAAGAGACGCATGCTTAGACTCTAAGGTGTGCGCCTTTTATTAAAGCTCAAGGTGCATGCCTTGATCGTCTTACAGATGTTTTCATCTTATAGATGTTTTTAAAAAATAAATCAATTATTCTTTTTATATTAATCATTATATTTAATTGATACTTTTAATACTAACCAATATTTATAAAATTAGCATTGATAAAAGTAAAGAATGATTGATTAGAAGAATGGATAGAGATTATTATAAGGATAATAAATTTACTTATAATGATGTTTCTTTGGCAAAAGGTCTTGTAACCAAGATTGTTGGAATAAGTGAGATTACACATCACTCTAAATTGAAAAATAATATAAACTTTGAATGATATGTGCCTTTAATGCTACTTTATTGGAGTTTATAAATGATGAATATTTTAATATAAAAAGATATCTAAATATGATGAAGTCATTCAAACATATAAGCTTTGGGAGAAGAAAAAGATGAACTTTTATTTGATGATAAGAAATAATGCTATTTGTTATGAGTATTTTTAGAATAATATTTCATATTTGTTAATGAATTTATTATTCTTATATGTTTTTAGTAAGTTGTGCTCATTGATTATTATCTTTTATATTATTGGTTGAGTTATGAGTTTATAATTGATATCAAGAATATTTTTTTGTGTTATTTATTCTATTATTGGATTTAACAATTAGAATTCATTACCAAGATATCCTATTTGTATATATGTATCATAAATGGATGCCTTACTTTTATCAAACATACGCTTGCCTTTTGTGCTTAGGTCCTATGGACCCTTTGTGCCTTAATGTACATTGCTCTTTTAGCCCCATGTTATTACTTATAGAAATCATATCATCAATGGAGACAGTTTACAAAGTAATGTCATCACCATCTCTCTTATAGAATAGAGTGTGATCGGCCATAGCTTGTTGGAATCCATACTGTATTGAGTGGCTTAACCTTCCGAATCACTCCCTTGGTTAGTGCTTTAATCCATGGAGATTTTTCTTTAGCTTGCATCCTTTTTCTTCTTTTGCTGTAAATACTGGAGGAGGATTCATGTACACTACTTCAATCAAATTATCATGAAGAAAGGCATTCTTTACCTCAAACCGTTTTAATGATCCATGTTAAAGACAAAAGAAAGTATGACTTTAACAATTTTCATCTTAGTCACAAGAGCAAAAGTCTTTTGGTTGTCAACCTCATATGTCTTGCTTTATCCTTTTCAACTAGTTTGGCCTTGTATTTGTCGATTGTTCCATCGGATGTGCTATAAGAATACCCATTTGCTTCCTGTTTTCTTCTTCCCTTGAGGTAGCTTGTCCATCTCCTAATTAGATTTTTTTCTATATGGCTTTTATTTTGTCTATCGTGTTAGATTTCCACTTAGGGTTTCTAAGGGATTCCTGAGAATGAGTAGGATTAGAAATAGAGAACAATAAAAGGGCTAAATCATGTTGAGATTTAGATAAATGATTATAAGAGATGAAATCAGTAATGGAATAAATGACATTGAAGGTGGTTTTGAGAATCCTGGTTTATCAGATTCTTTGAAGTTACGAATAGAATATCTTCTACCCTAGTCATCAACTTGTGATTGCAAGGTAATAGTTTTGGAGTTTAAGGAAAAGAGATTTGTATCTCAGGATTAGTTTTGGAAGAATCATTCGATGTCATGGTAGTATCTTCAAGAGGAGTAGTGGAGCTTTGACGGGACATGTTAGTAGCACACTTTATTCTCATTGTATAGCTTTGTTGTAATAGTTTGGGTAGACGTGGGTTCTTGTGCCCTTCATGTTTGGATTCAACTGCCATTGGTTCAAAAGTCATGGTGAAATCCTCCCCCTGTTCAGAAATCCATAATTGATTTTGTCCTAACCATAGCTGCTTGTTATTGCTGTTTCTCTTCCCCTAGAAGAACTGACACTTCTGTTGAGAAGTAAGATTTTAGTTCAAAGAATTGGACATTTATGGAGGCAGATAGTAACTGAGAAATGCACTTGAGAACATAAGGATTAAGTTTATCCCTTTCACAAGGGTGCATATGTACAAACCACACACAATCAAAGACCTTTGAACAAATACTTTGAATGGAAGGAATGGAATGAAACTGGGATAATCGACCCAAAAAAGTTTGATAACCAAATATATGAGCAGACACTTGGTTGATAAGGAAAGTTGCAATCATTGTAGCCTCCGGCAAAAAACATTTTAAAATGTGCCTAGTAAAGTATAAGGCTCTAGCTACCTCGAGACAATGCCATATGGTTCTTATGCTTAGCTATGCAGTTTTGTTGTGGTGTGTACGCACAAGTTGTTTGGTTAAGAGTTCCATGCTTATTGAATAGCCTAGTAAGAGATTGGTTCACAAACTCTCTCCACTTGTTAGGAAAACCTAATGCTAAGTGTGAAATTTTGTGGCAATCATTTGCAAAAATTAACAAATCACATGGATAACATCATTTTTTGATTTTAGTAAGTATACCCAGTAACCCTTGTGCAATCATCAATAAATGACACAACGTATTTATGATCCGAAGTAGAGGAAGTACCCCAAACATTGTATAAATGCAGGTCAAGGGTGTTGGGCTTTTATAAAAAACTTATTTGGAAAGGTACACAACATATTTCATAGATGCATTGTTCACACTACAAACTAGAAGCAGAAATATAATAAAACAATTGAGGGAATTGTCTTTCTTAGTGTGGAAAAGTTGAATGTCCTCACTGGCATTGCCTTAAAAGAATCTTCTCTCTATCAGATGTTTTTCTTGTTATTTGAAACCCCTGACTAGATTGATGTTGTGGATCCAGTTTCCCCTCCAAGTAGTAAAAGCCTCCTCTTTCCTTACCAATGCCGATAGTCATCTTTTCAAGATTATCCTGGAACACATAGTGAGGAGAATGAAAGGTTACAGAACAATTTAAAATGCTTGGTAATCTTGCTAATGAAGAAAAGAATATTAGAGAGACTAGGTGCAATTAAAACTAAAGGCAGTGAAAGTGAGAAAATCCCAGTCCTTGAAATTGACATAAATGTCTAATTAGCAATTTGGATAGGTTTAAATTGTGAAGAGCTAAAGGAGTCAAACAAGTGGGAATTAGTGGCCCTTAAATTAATTATCTAAGTGCGAGTGGGGAAGTGAACCAAACCAAAGTTACCCCCTTGTGGGAATATAATCAAGAGACATGAGAGGCCAAAGCAATGTCGGCAGTACTTCGTGTGGTTTATTGTGTTTTCTCTCAGCTTGCTTACCTGTACTTCTTCACAGTATGTAGTGTGCTATTACAGTGGGTGCAGAAGCGTGAGGAGCCACAGACAAGGCCAAAAAGACAGCTAAATAGTATCTTTGTGAACAGCTGATGCCAAGGAGTTGGGATTATCTTTAAGTCCTATGGTAGCCTGTCTTTGTGCTATGTGTCAAACTAGGGAATAGACTTCCTCCAAGCTGGATAATCGATAGGTGGCCGAGACCCTACTGCTAACTTGGTCCACACTCCGATCAAGACTTGCAAGGAAGACATGGACGTAATCTTTTGTAGTCCGCTTCCTTTGTTTTTAATGACTGCGGTGCAAACTATATCATTAGGCCTCCGGTAATCAAGTTACATGAAGATGGAATTCAACTCGAAGTATTCAATAAGTGGGTGGCCACCTTGATGTGATTGGAAGGACTTTATCTGTTCATGGACATCTAGGTAGCTCCTTTCTACAGCATCCCAAACTTTCCTGGTTGTTCCACAAAGTGCAAAATGGGACATCAACTTGTATATTATAGAACTGATGAGCCATAATTTAACAAGTTCATCTTTGATTTCTCATTCATCACATCGTGGATAATCTTCTGCTTGAGTGATTGTCCTTCTGGTAACATACCCTTTTTTTCCTACTAGAAATATAAATCTCCAAAACATTGAACCAAACACGTCAATTTGCACATCCAATTTAATAGGGGTGGACGGGAAAGTACAATGAATGGCTACCATAGTAGGAGATTTCTTACTGTTGAAGAATTCACATTGATTGTAGAAGACATGGAGACAAGCCACAACAATGACTAGATGAGAGAAGCTGGTGAGTGGTGGTGCAACTAGGCAGGCGATGGGGCTGCTGCAAATTGGAAATTAGGGTATCCTGCAAGTCAGCCAGTGTAGCTGAAAGGAGAAATAGGAGGATTCGGTGTGTGTGCTCTGATAACAAATTGGAAAAGTTATTATTGTCTATATTTTTCCATGAATCAATGTACACACACACACACACACACACACACAATAACATGGTATCAATTTGAAGTCAAATTGGACAACTCACCCCTAGATAAATAAGGAAGCATAATAAATTACAATCATCATGATCCATAATATTTACAAACCATAATGTACTCTTAACTAATACAATAATCCTGATTTATCATAATATACTCTAACTAGATGGAGTACATCATTTGCTACCAACAGAAGGAAATTGATTTTGTTATTCAAATTGAAAATTATTTGACGCTTTAGATGGTTTGTGAAGAAAAATTCTGTTTCATTCATTTACCATTACACAATGCTTTTTATGCCAATTAAACTCTGGCAGTTAGTAATTAGTAGTAATCTGTTTAATAGGATATGCTGGCAAATGAAGACTGGGCAGATGATTAACTGCTCATGTTTGTTTAATGGGGTTGTAATTCATGATCAAGTATCAATTTACTTGTGATTGTTCTGTTGGTGTATTATGATAAATAATTGATTGATTAGAATCTAAAAGGTATATTTATGAGCACAGTCAGAAGTGTTAATTTATGTGGACAGTAGATTTTGGGGTTCGGCTAAAACTACTCAATTTTGGAATACTGTGAAATCAGTTATAAAATTTCTTTCTTAGTGGTGGAAGAATGTAAATTATGTCGACACACTAATTACATTTGGACATATCTTTACTTTCTTAGACTCCCATTACTATCAATTTCCAATTTTGGATGTAATTGTCCTTTGCCCCTTTGATTACTTGCAGAACATCAATCCAGTTGGTTTGTACAAATTCTGGCAGGAATACTGGTTGATGTGTCAGCAATCTAGCTGTGATAGTATTTGGTTTTCCGTCCATTGTCTGAACTTGTTAATGTTCATTTTCTTTTTTAGGTTAAATCCTTGGAGGAAATAAAAAGATGTCATCAACATAGCAAGAGCCAATTGAATTTTCTTTTCTTACTGCTTACAGTTACAGTTAACTGTGGTTGTGGTTATTATAGGAACATTGTCTCAACTGTCAACTTGGATTGCAAGTTGGATCTCAAGGCCATTGCACTGCAAGCTCGTAATGCAGAATACAATCCCAAGGTATATATCGATACATTTTTTCTCTTGTTTGTTCCTGATAGTATTTCATTAGGTGTTGCCAAAAAAGGAAAGAAAATCATAATAACTCAGTTATCCACCAGTTCACAAATCATCTATTTGGTGTTTTCCATGCCCACTTTTTTATGTGTATGATTTATTGAGTTATATCATTTACATCAGAGTGCTGTTTTGTTCTTTGTAGCGTTTTGCTGCAGTAATTATGAGGATAAGAGAACCAAAGACAACAGCATTGATATTTGCTTCTGGAAAAATGGTAAAACCTTTACAATAATCCTTGCAACCTGATATTTGTTTATAGAAGCTTCATTATGCAATTTATTTGCTGCTGTTAGATCTCTATAAGTTTGGTGCCATGGTCATGTGAGTTTAATGCTTGAGAGGTCGTTAGTTGCTTACTGGGCAATTGTGTTTTTTCTGGAACCTGTGTTGGTAAATTCTAGGAATCTTTCTTTTGTGATTATGTTTTACTTCTTGGAAAAAGCTTCATTCTTTTTTCTTTAATTTTTTTATTTTTTTTTCTTTTGTTTTGGGGCAGGAATGAGAGTATTTGATGTATTTCTTAGTGAGTTAAAGTTAGAATCAGTTGTTGCCTTTTACTGCAGGTGTTCTCATCAGCATAAGGCTGTTACTTGTGTCTGATAGATAAGATATCCACATCATCACAGAGGAAAATTTTTGGTTGGCTTGGCAGTACTATTTGCCTTGTGGCAATTTATGGTAACAATGAGCCATGCCCGCTAAATCATTTGAAAGAAAGACTTAATTCTGATGAGATTATTTATCTTCCATTATATGACATCCATCCATTGCATTTCACTGTCTCTGATCTGACATATCAGTTCTATGTGATGTTTAGAAACAAAAGCTTTCTCTTCCAGATTGTCTTCTGTTCGTTTACTTGTATTGCTTTGATGAGGCTTGCATGATTTCTGATCGTTACCTTATTACTTGAGGTTTGTACTGGAGCTAAGAGTGAACATCAGTCCAAACTGGCAGCACGAAAGGTATTTGATAACATTTGATATTTCCTTCCAGTTACACGCTTATCCTTCTTATCAAAATGGATTGGAGTTGGAAGTGATGTTTGGTTCATCCAGTCTGCAAAAAATCCCTAATGTAACTTTCAATTTTGAATTAGAATATTTACATACTTTTCAAGAATATAATCAAACTAACGTATGCTTGTGAGATCGTTTGCATATTGTGATGGCCATGTATTTTTTTGTTTTTTTGCCTTTTGCTTCTGAATATTTTGCACTTTATCACTTTTTACAGTATGCTCGAATTATTCAAAAGCTTGGATTCCCTGCAAAATTCAAGGTATATATTCAATTCTCATTTCTCATCAGGGTGCCATCATTGTAACAGAGCTGTTTTCCCCTTTCATCAACTATCGGAATTACTAATATTTTGTTATTGTCTTTTGGAGGATTTCAAAATTCAGAACATAGTGGGCTCATGTGATGTTAAATTCCCTATTAGACTTGAAGGCCTTGCTTATTCACATGGTGCTTTCTCTAGTGTGAGTACTGGCGTGCATGATCTCTTTTATTTTGTTACTCAACTCTACTATTATTTAGTGGCTTTTCGTTGCCTTTTTCCTGCTCTCAGTTATCAATTTGTTTCAGGGAATCTCCCTCCCCACACTCTTCAAATGTTGGAGTAATGAGGATATTCCGAAGATTTAATTTATTAATTTATTTTATTAGATTTGTTTTTATATTTTGTCATATCTTAAAGACTTGTAAAATTCAGTAATTTTGGTTGTCTTTAGAAAACTTATTAAATGTTATATTTTCTTTTTATTATTTTCTTATTTTATATTATCATTAATTAGAAAATTATATTTATTTTCTAGTTAACCTAAAAATAGAATACTATTATAAAAGAACTCTAATTTTATTATTTTAGTAACGATGAATGAATTATTTAATAAGTATGGATGTTATCTAATCGTTCCTTTCTTTCCCTCCCCTCTACTTTGTCTCTTCTCCTTCCCCATTTATCATCACTGCTTCTCCTTCTTTCCCCTCCCCTCCCCTCTCTTTTTCTACATCAAATTTGATGTCTCAACACCCTAGGCTTTTAAACATTTCCTAATTATATGGAATCCACCACTCATTTGCAACTTCACAAACAGCCCACTACCTTCACGGAACAGACACCCCTTCTCAACACCCTAGGCTTTTAAACATGTCCTAATTATATGGAATCCACCACTCATTCACAACTTCACAAACAGCCCACTACCTTCACAGAACAGACACCCCTAGCCACCAAGTTGTTCCCACCATGGTCATCTCTTGCAATGAAGTGTGACTACCACCAGTGTCACTGACACTCCCCCCACCAAGTGCACAATCACATTATCACTTCTGCTTTTTCCCTACCAGGTGCACAATCACATTGACAAAGATGTATCGACAATACCATAAAAAAGGGATCGACAACTAAAGTATAAGGATTTTAGTCAACAGTGGAGTTTCTTCTACCCTGTGAGAGTTGATGAGGATTATCTCATAGATTTGATTTATTAATTTATATTATTAGATTTGCTTTCATATTTTGTAATAACTTGAAGATTTATGAAATTCAATAATTTTTGTAGCCTTTAGCTACTTATGGAATGTTATACTTTCTTGTCGTTATTTGTTAGTTTATGTCATTAATTAGGAATTATTTTTGTTACCTAGTTAACCTAGGAATATGATATTTCTATATAAAAATACTAATTTTATTATTTTTATAGTAATGGTTGAATGATATAATGAGTTTGAATGTTGCCTAATTGTTTTCCTTCCCTCTTGCTTTTTCTTCTCTTCCCCTCTGGTCTATCTCTTTTCCCTTCCTCCCTTGTCATCGCTGGTTCTTCTTCTCCCCTGTCACCTCTCCATCACATTTGCTGCATCAGAGCCTGGTGAAATGGCTCAGGTGTTCCTTTTCCTTCTTTGCAAGGGCAATGAACTGGACAGTTATGCATTTGATATCTATAGAGATATTGCCACTCTGGTGGTTTTCGGGGCTCCAGTAATCATCCCAAGATGTGTTCCAGCATGTCATGAAATTGCTATTTATGCCTGGCACCCTAACCTTATCAGATTAGTGAAGCACTCTTTCTAGGCTGGTTTTTCATGCTCAAGACTTTTCTGTTATGACAGTATGAACCAGAGCTGTTCCCTGGGTTAATCTATCGGATGAAACAACCGAAGATCGTCCTGCTCATATTTGTGTCGGGAAAAATTGTCCTTACAGGAGCTAAGGTCACAGTATTAATCCTTTTGTTGGTTCCGTAACTCCGCTATTATCTGTATTTGCTTGTACCAGGAGTTGTGCTTTGTTTGCTAACTGGATTCCTTTTCTTTTCATCTTCAGGTTAGAGAAGAGACTTACACAGCTTTCGAGAACATATATCCAGTTCTTACTGAGTTCAGGAAAAACCAACAATGGTACGGGCTCAATGATCTTTGAAGCTCAGTTTTTTTTTTTTTCCGCCCAGGAAAAATTCATGCTGCCACGCAGAATACCACTTAGGAGACGGGTGGATTAGTAGGCTGGCCTTTTTAGTAGGTCTAACTATGCGGTCAAAGTTTTTCTTGTTCATTTAATAGACTATTGCAATTGGAGCTAGTCTCTGAATGCAAACGGAGTACTATATTGGATGCTCTTCAATGATTATTTTGTGAGGATAGGAAAAATGTAGCGTTTTAGTTTTTTTGGGCTTGCTTCTTGCGCTGGCAGTAACTCTATGAAGTGTTTGGTATCATCTCATCTTGTCAGAAAACCTTTTTTTAATGGTCTAACCTAGAAGAAGGGAAAAACTAAAATGAAGCGTATGCCTGCAAGGGTTGAATAGGTAAGAATGATTAAGTTCTAAGTAATTATTTGATAAATAAAAGAAAGCTAAGGATCTTTTTGGTAGTATGCTTATCGATTTGTGGGTGCTTAATGTCATCCTTTTCCATTTGTGGTTTCAATTTGTGAATGCTGGCCTTTTTACCTGCATGAGCTGCAATTTATGTCAACTTATTGTGCACTACTACAGGTATCTGCACATTGCACACACGAGAACCTGCAAGATAATTTTTCTTTTTTGGTTTTTGGGCGGGAGAGGGTAGGAGGAAGTAGGTGTTAACTCCTAAATGGTACCAACTGGCTGCTACTTTTTCTCGTGAACTAATCCCGATTCTTGTTTCTTGATGACAGAACTGACCTGAGAAGGACCAACATAAGTTCAATCACGTGTCTTCCTGAGTAGGATGATTCTTCATTGCTGCTTGCTTATGCGTTCGCAAACTGTAAATAGATGAAAGGATATGGTGTCTGTTCATCCTGTTTTGTGATAAATTAATTTACCCCGTTCTATTTTTCATGGGAATGGATTGTGTTCTCTAGTTGGCATCTGCAGTGAAATGTGGGACAATAAGCAAAATCAGGGCTTGGGGAAACTCTAATTTTGTACGGATTAGTAATGCTTACTGCTGCGTACGTTGCGTTGTTTCAATTTTACAAATCTAGTAATATAGTATTTGTAGCTGCTTTAAAAAAACTACATTGGGATGCCTAGAACAGACCGCAGGCTTCTGAACAATACTGGGTAAATTCAGGTTTGGCATGAATCTCTAGATCCCAATTGTGTTTTTCACCCTCATTTGCCTTATGTCCCAACGTACGAGTTCTGTTGGCAGTGAAGACTACGCCTCTTCTCTAGCGAGTTCAGCTGTTGAAAGATGCCCAGAACTTTGATGTCTGAGTCTCTCTTTGCATGCCTTGGTAGAAAACCAGCGAGACTAAGAACAGCACCACCATGCCCATTTTGAGCAGACTTAAATGCAAGCAAGAAACGTGGAAGATGGCCATTGTCGAAGATCAAAGAATGGGGCGCTTGACTTGGATATTTTTGGAGCAGTAATTTGTTATTGTGATCTAACTCGTGGATCACATCCAAGTGCTCCCCATTTTAATCCTGGAGCTTTTTGAACAACACCTTACGGCTGCACCCAATCTCATCCATAGCAGCATCCCTTTCATACTGTTGTTGTTGCAGAGCCTGGAAAACTCAAATGGTTAAGATAGTACTAACACTACGCGGCATAGACTTGGGAATCACAACATCCTGGAATGAGTAAATCATAAGAGAAAAAATGTCATCTTTGAAGTGGCTCTTGGCCCACCCAAAAGAACTCATACTCCCGCCTGCTCAGCCTAAAGTTTTGCTTTGGAATCAACTCAAATATTATTGTGGCCTACGTTACCAGATTACAGGTGTAACGCTTATATGATAACCACACAGGTCTGGCTGGTGTGTCAGACTTCACTATTTTAGAAATAGCCGTGGGGTCTTTCACTTCTTTGAATAATCCAGCTGTTGTACCGGTTCAAGTTCTGGACACATACTCTAGGGCAGAGTGAGTAGTCGAAGAAACTGGGATATGGCCAACCATGCGCTCAAGACAGAGCAGAGATGCGTAGAGAAAGCATGACAGTGCGCTTCCATTAGACAAATACAAGGTGCAAAGAATTCATCCTTCGTCTTATGCATAAGGGGTGATGCTGCATTCCACGAGATACGACCAAAAAGTGCCGTCCATTTGGCTAAAGGACGGCTAAATACCGCACGGGCTACAAAGAAGTTTTCATTCTCTCTCCCCCCCTCTCTTTGGTTTCTATCAATTGATCGTTCACTAGTTAGCAGCAAATATAGCAAGCGATTGATCGTTCACTAGTCAGCAGCAAATATAGCAAGCGATTGATCGTTCACTAGTCAGCAGCAAATATAGCAAGCGTGGACAATTTAACTGGGATAATAAACGCCCTGAAATTCAAGCATTACCTATGCTATTCGAAAACAACGTGCTAGCAGCTCACAGTTTCCATACAAAGAAGTTCTGAAAAGAAAAAAAGATCCGGGTTATAAAGCGATATATATATATATGTACATTTTTTTGTTAAATCCTTAACTGAAAAGAAAAATAAAATAAATACACAAACTGAAACCGTCTTTGGAGACGCAGTGAGACTATTGAAAAAACAGGAAGAGAGTGAGGGCGAGAAAGAGAAATTTTGGGCTCAAACGTTGACCGTCTGCGTACTGTAGCTATCGAGCCCAACAATAATTTTTCCTACAGTTATAGATCTGGCCCACTTGAGCCCACGATCCATCAGACGGCCAGCGACTGCTCTCCCGGCATCTTCCAAGATCCCAACTGGCTTCCAAAATGAACATTGATAAAATCGGCGCCTTTCACGTAAGGAAGGTGCCTGATTTTTTCAATCTCCTGCCAACTGAAGATTCCAACGGTAAAATACACAGAAGGAATGTGGGTAATTTGGAAAGCCACTAACCGTCACGGAAGGAAACTATCTCAATCCATTAGGCAACCGGTATCAGCTCTGAAGGCAGGCCACCCAAGAATCACGCAAGGGATCGCTCCTTCCAAAGAAGGGAGATCACCTTATCATCTGTAAATAAGCCCTAGAATCTTGATTCTAGGCACGCTAATATTTACGCATGAATACTTGGAGACAATTCTCTACTCTCTGATACTAAAAAAAAATCTAAGACATACAACATGCTTTTGACAGCCGTTTACTGTCTCCCCACCATCCAAATTCAAGAGAGGGCTTTGCCTCTCTTACATCGGGAGATCCACACACTCTTTATCTCGCTCTCTCTCTCTTTCAATCCTCAATTTCAATAACCTTCTTATATTTCGAAGGTCGTTTACTGACTTGAGCGTCAGAGTGTTTTCGGTATGATAACTTTCCGCCGACACACTGACCTCCTGTTCGTTTTAGTGGTGTGCAGTATCCTAACTCAGTGAGCGTAGCCGAAATCAGGACAAGCGGATCGACCCGAATCTGTTCGATGTTCGATTCTAAGGACGCATCATAATTAATTTAAGAATGTCAAAAATATGTGGTTATTACTTTGTTGCAAAGCTTCAAATATGATTTTGAATAAGATTTATATGAGATATGTTTTAACTAATTAATTATTGACTCTTTTTTGGTTGAGATATTTAGTTGCCAAAAATATTAAAATTAGCTGTGAGATTAATTTAGTTAGTTGATAAAAACATTTGATTTCATCAAGTGATAATGGAACCTAACTATCGATTTGATAGTCGGCAATATTATTATTCACACTTTCCAACCATAAACGCGAGTCTATTGTATCATTTTATGTAGTCTATAAATTTGTTTAGAAAATGAGAAGAAAAATGTAGCATAAAATTTATATATAGATAATCCAGTTGATATTGTAGAAACTATAATGAGAGATATAAAAATATTTTTATATTTTTGTATGTATATAGGTAACCTAATTGTTGGGTCCAGTATGAAGGCCCAAAGGGGTGTGAAGCCCAACCCATGGAACAACGGTTCAAACAAAGAATCTAGCTCCGAGTTTTAGAGCGGCTTACGTGATAGCCCATACTCGCAGCCAATGAATAAGGTCTGCGGCCCATTAATGTGGTTGTCGGGTAACAGTGGTGATGCAGAAGAAACGAGCCAATAGGGGGGAGTTAGTGCTGCCGGTCACGATTGGCGTCGCTGTCCACAGTTCTCACCAATCCCAGCGTTAGGGGTAGACCAAGCGTGACTGGCAGCTCCCAGCAATTTCCTTGCCACCACAAGATGACAACTGACACACTGGCGACTGCTGACAACAATCAGCAGCCAACGAATCCC
>JAOVVI020003079.1:9597-19758 GCA_028571085.2 Nepenthes alata | reverse complement strand
CCACCAATCTACAGAAGCTCTTGGTGCTCATATATAGACGTCCTGGCTCCCCTAATCCCATCTGTCCAACTGATCATCTGCCATATAATAGGTACCACGTCATCACGAGTTCCCGAGTTTCCTGCAGGCCCATGCCCTGCAGACGGCGCAGGCTCTGCACTGTGCAGACGCGTGCTCTATAGCCCAACTGCCCACCTATCGACCAATCCTGGAAAGACATATGTCCTTTGCCAGCTGCCACTTTTCATAGTCTCCAAGGCCCAGTTGCTCAGCCTGTTAACTTCACATTGACCGTCTCCTGCTACTATTCGGTCAACCTTTCTTGTTGACCGTCTTCAGCTGCTACTGAAAAACTTGACCGTTCTCCATAGCCATCCAATCAACCTTTCTTGTTGACCGTCTCCTTGCTACCCGTCCGCCATCCAGCAGTACTCCTGTAGCCCTCAGACGGTCAACCTCCTGTTGACCGGATTCAGCAGGCCGTCCGCTGGTCAATCTCCATTGACTGTCCATTGTTCTCCTCCGGTCAACGGTACGTTGACCGGAAACAGTTCTTCGGATTTGTTCTCCACAAATCCCCCGATGACAAACCAGTTTGTTGGGTTACCCACAAGGAAGTGACCAGACCCAACAAACACTACCAAAAATGCAAAACACGGATCGACTAAAGTTGGGGACTTGCTAGAGGGCGTGTGGAGGACTCCCCTTCTCCTAGAACAAAGTTGATGAGGTGGTCACGCTCCCAGGCTCCGTGATTCATCGAATCGAAGAAGCCGACAGAAACGTCCGGAACCATTAGAGTCACTAGCCGCCTACAGAGGTGGATGCCTTCCCAAAGTCTTGCATTACGCGCCTGGCTCACCTCCTTAGAGCGCAGCCGTATAGTCAGCTCACCTTCAAAGCCAGCATTCTTCACTAGAAGCTCAGCGACAAGATTTTCAGATGCGGTGGCTCGATCAGGCAGCTTCCTTGACTTCTCTCGGAGCTCCGCCACCTCCCAACGGAGGCCAGCTGCCTCCTCGCTACCCTGCAGGGCCTCCACGACGACAACATTGGCTTGGCTCAGCAGTCCCTCCAGCCGGTGGATTTCCTCCTCACGCTCTTTGATCATTTCGGTCTGTTAGCACAAGCACTCCGCTAGAGTGGGATTCAGGGGGCGTCCAACGCCCCAGCGTTGAACGCCGTTTGATTAAAATTGGATGGCCCACACATTTATTAGTCAAGATATAATCTCATTCATCCAATTTTATATTAAATGTCTCGATAAAAAATTTAAGCCATCCGTTCTCCAGATTTGATGGCCATGATTTTAGTGCACAGTAATCCTCATATTTTGAACAGGAACGAAACGACCGTCATTTTCATTTTCTCTCTCCTCTGCTCTCCTCTCCTCTCTCCTCTCCTCTCCATCTTCGATCTGTTCTCCGGTTACCCTAATCTGCACACTTGAGTGAGAGAGATCCCGACACAGTCTTCCATTCATTTATTTTGGGTAGGTGTATTCACGTCGCCACCATGGCATCAGAGTTCATGTTCAGTGTACCCAACTGAAATTCAGAGCAGATCACATCGATTTCACATCAGAAATTTTTTGTTCAGGTCAGATTCTACGCGGGTTCGGAAGGAATAGCGGAAACTGGGGAGGATTTTCAGGCATTGGAATTCGGAGAGAAAGTGAGATGAAGATACAGTGTCACGTGTGTGAGGTGGCGGAGGCCGCCGTGCTCTGTTGCGCCGATGAGGCGGTGCTGTGCCACGCTTGTGTTTAGAAGGTTCATGCGGCCAATAAGCTTGCTAGTAAGCATCAGCGAGTTTCTATCTCTAATTCGTCTTCACAGATGCCTAAATGCGATATCTGTCAGGTATTATTTTTCAGTTTTCTTTATTTTGTGTTGTTTTCTTTGGTCTTAGCTGGTTAATTTAGAGTTACGTTTTTTTAAGGATTGTTTTGAGGAATCGATTGAGTTGTTCGGGTGGATGAGCTTTTCTTTTCATAAATTTTCTGCGCAATATATAAGCCTTTTTGTATACAAGTCTTGTACCAGCTTCAGTAAGGAGTGAAAATTAATCTGCGGTATCTTGTGGGGTTTTTGGCTTTTGTTTGGGGCATCCAAACCTTATGACACCTTCGGGTAGGCCTTCCTGCTTTTCGCCGTGACTTCAAACCTTTAGGCTCCAACTGCAAAGGTTTTCTAAAAATTAAAGGTAATGACGTGTATGTTTTTAGAGTTCGAGGATTAGAAATGAAAATCAAAAACCTCATTTGTTGTGGGGTACTTTATCAAAAAGTGAAGAGCTTCATTAAGAGGTTCTAGTCGTTGCTACATAACATATACACTAGGTTTGGAGGATTATGAAACTGGGAGAAACTAACCTCGCTATCAAGGTTTTTCAAAAACTTGTATACACTAATACCGAAATCTTATCCATTTGTAAATGGAACTTCAATAGCAGCGAAGTATATATCAAAGTTTTGAGCATTAGTTAATGCTTAACTTTCATGCCAAGGTTGGCATAGTAAATGATATCTGCCCAAGTATGATGCTTAATTGGATCATGGCTCCATAAGAAGTTATACTCTGTTTATATTTATGCTAATATAGTCTAAAAGTTCAAGGTAACAAAGTGTATGCTTTGAAAGTTCAAGGTTTATAAATGAAAATCAAAAGTCTCATGGGTTGTGGTGTAGTTTATATGACAGAAGAGCTGCATTATGAGAGTCTAGTCATTGCCACATAACATATATACAAGGTTTGGAGAGATTATGTAACAGGCGGAAAATAGGGTTGAAATCAAGGTGGATACATAATTGGCCCTCTTATGGATCATGGCTCCAGAAAGAAGTAGAACTATGTTTATAAGTATAAAATATGCAAAACCAAGTTATGGAGGAAGGGGAGTTGGAGGCTTAGAGCTGGGAAGGAAACCAAGCTACTCATGCTTTGCATACAAATACGAAATGATAACAGAATGTGCCATGAAGTACTTAATGGTTATTGTCTATGATTCCTTCTTATAGTTCTGAATTGTGGTCGCAATGTCACTATCACGAGCGCATCATAAGGGATGCGATCTCAATTATGAATAATTTGCAAATACTATAGAGTTGACACCATGGAATAGAAGTATGAGAATTTGACTAAGATGATAATTTTGTGACATTTAAGAAACTTGGTTGATCTTTTTATAATTTAAATATTTATTATCATGAATTGTTATTTTTACATATTTTAATCTTGATTTTAAATTGCGTGAGTTATATAAATATTTACTTTTATTATTTATCTATTATATATGCATAGGTTAAATATGAATTCCAATAAATATTAAAAATTACATGTTATATAAATGAATAACCTAACATTAGCTTTTATGAAGAAAATGTTGAGTAAATTAATAATTAATTTTCTTGTAAGAATTTAGCTAGCAGCCTGGGACCAGTCTATACAGGCTATCTAGCTGATATGTATGGCCGTATTGGTTTGTACTAGTTGCTACAAATTAGTGTAGGCCATCAGGCCAATACCTTATCAGATTCTTATTCCTTGAATACATATTGGTTGATATTTGATTATTTGTTCATTCCTCTTGATTGAGAGCAATTTTATTATACGTAACAAGGCCTGGGTGTGATGGTTTTCCTTACGTAATAATAAGGCTACTCCATTGTGACCTAGAGTTTAAGGATTTTGAACACAAACAACTTCTTTGCAATGAATGGGTAATTTTGCATGCATTTAAACATCTTTGGACCCCACAATGTGAGAGCATTGTTCAATGTTTTGATTGCTGGCAAGTGGGTAACATGGTTAGTGAAAATAAATAATTGCTTCAAACAGTTTTTACCACTAAAGGAGTGATTAAATTTTCTCATTTTCCATTGTGGAGGGATTTCTGGAAGATATACCACTCTAGGAAAGCTTATATTTATTAATCACAGTGTTTGCAAATGAGAGTTTATATCTTGTTTTCTTCTGTCTTCTGTATTTTTGAATTTTGTGTGGATAGATAGGCTATGACTTGAAATATCATTTCCCCTAGTTTTTAAGGATTCATTATTAAAGGACTTTTAGAGATGATTATGCTTTGTTGCTGATGATCATCGTGGTTTGCATTTTTATCAGCAGCAGTTGATAATTGAACTTACTCTCCTCTCCCATGTCATGCATGCAGCATGTACATGTGTCTGAATGTGGTGACTGCTCTTATATTTCAAGGGAATGAAGTGGAAATTGATTTTGGTCCAGAGGTTGGATGATATCCTGTTGAGTTAAATATGATGTGTTTTTCAATTGAAATCACAAAGTTTACTATCATTGAAAGATTTTTCTAGTTGGAAAAAAGCAAGAGTGACTTGTGTGGAGCATTATTGTTTCAACATGTTCTTTGTTGCTACTTTATCCAATAAAAAGATGCATGATCTAGCATTTTTATTTATGGCATGATTTGGACTAGCTTGGTAACAAACTGTCTTTTTGAAATAGAAATGTAAATCCTTTTTGTCATTCCGGAAGGAACCACTACAAGCCTACTTATGTATTGTTATAGTATAATAACTTATGTAAGTAATATATGTACATAAATATATCTTATCTGTATAGTAACTTTTTTCAAAATTAACTAAAGAGGCCCCTTTAACTTAGTGGTAGAGTAATGCCATGTTTAATGGCATGCTTTAGTACTCTTCCCCATTACTTAGAAAAAGTGAGCCACAGGTTCAGGTCTAAGATACTATAATTGCTTCCTAGATAATTAGGCATTCAGCAATAAACTTCTATGAAATGGTTTCACAACATTTAGCCAATTATCTTGATCATGGGATATCATTGAGAAAAACTGTTTTGCCATTTGTAGTTGATGGATTTCTGTCCGGTTTTATCTGGCAAACATTATGAATGGGCTAAACTGTAAATCCTTATAGGTGCACTAATATCCTTCAGGGATAAGTTAATAAATTGTTTGTGATAATTATGGTAATCTCTTCATGGAAAGCTTGCACAAGGCCACTACATTTTTGGAAGGGAACTTAAGTCCAATAGAGAAACGTATTTATGGTGCTTGATCTCTAAAAGTTGTCATCTTTTGAAGAAGTTCCTGGCTTTTTTTTTTAATGAAGAAATTCTGCATAATCTGAATTGACCTTGTGATTAGTTATTGATGATCAAACGTGGCACTCCTCGCAGGAGATGATTGGCTATTTCTTCTGTCTAGAAGACAGAGCTTTACTCTGCTGGAAGTGTGATGTTGCCATACACACAGCAAATCCTTTTGTTTCAGCTCATCAGAGATTTCTTCTCACAGGAGTGAAAGTAGGGCTCGAGCCTATGGAGCTTCGCTCATCCTCTTCAGGCAGGAAGCCTCTTTCGAGAGGAAATGTGTCAGAAACTGAAACTCATTCTGTTTGTCGGAGGAATGCCGCTCTGTCAGTGGCAGGCCAATATGAAACGGTATTACCCACACAAAATCAGAGTGCAATGATGTCTTTGGCTGGTGATTATGCCAAAATAGTACCAGTTCAAAGTGGTGATGACTTTGTGCCATCCAGGCTGCCCTTTTCGGGTGGTTCTGCAGCAGGAAGCATACCACAGTGGCATATAAATGATTTTCTTGAGTTATCTGAATTTCATCAAAATTATGGTTACACCGACCATGGATCATCGAAGGTATGCCCATGGCTAATGTTCTATATTGCTTTCTTGGTTGATTTTTTGCATAGTAGCTCTTGGGTATTTCGCATGCTGTGTATGACCCTTTGCTCCTTAAAATTCAATTGGCTTATATGCTGTGTATCAACTGATAAAGATTGTGTTGTCTATAAACTGATAAAAATATGTGATGTGTTTGTGTCCATGAAAGAATTGTGGCTAAGAATTATGGACACTACACTGGATGTAGATTTGACATGATACTGACCCGTTATTTTTCTAATGATGAGGACATAATATTGGGACTTGTTGACTAGTGTTTATAATGTATTTATAGATATGAAACTATAATTGATTAACTATCCTATTTTATATGAAATTATCAGTAAAAATACATTTTTTTTTGTTTCATCATTTAGGGAAAAAAAAATTACAGAAAGAACCATTATGTATGTGAATCAATTAAAAGGCATGTGTCTGTAACATAAATCACACAATGACAAAAAGAAAAAGGGACTTAGGTTTTTATTTGTTTTTAGATTTACAAATGGATCTAACTTCCTTTAGTTCAACTCGGACATTAGCAAAGGTTATCGAATTTGACCTAGTACAACTCAATTCATTTTTTCAAAAAAAATACTAACTAGTTGAAATGGCACTTTATCCTGCCGGCCGTACCACTGGGATGCCGGCCAGCCGTACAAGGTTACTTTAGGGAGAGATTAGAATGGAGGGGGGAAATTTTAGATCTGAAGATTCCATTAGTCTTGCCGGGCATGCTGTGGACCAGTGTAATAAAGGGCTGTGGACTATTGCCTTTACCTCAATCAAGTCACCATCTCTAATAGACTTTACCTGTCTGAAAAGTGCTTTTGAAAAAAGATACAAAGCATTTTTGGGGTATTTTTGTAAAAGACATGAAGGGAAACTTGTCGAAATAATCTAGTGCAACTCGTAGAGAATCTTAATAAGTTGTTTAGAAGCATCTTGGAGAATATGTAATTTATAGCTTTTTTTTTTTTAATTTCAAAATATGCCTAAAAAACTAATCAAAAGTACTTAATGACCATCTTAATTTCCTTTTCTTCATCCCATCTCTTGGGAGAGCTCGCAAAACTGGGCAAGAAATGTCTCCAAGTAAGAAAGAAAAGGGTAGAGCCGACAAATAAGAAGCAAGAAGCGGCAGCCATTTAGTGAATAATTTCCATCTATTTGTTGTCTCTTTCGCTATTTTAGGTCATAATTATGCAATATGAGGCAATCCATATTTATATTGAACACATTGGTCACAAAAACTTTTGCAAATCATTACCCAACTGAAAAATATCAACTTATATATCACGTATATTGGCTGATATTTAAAATATTGGCTTATATACTCTGAGATGTCGTCAATACGGCGGCATATGACGGTTTTGTCATAGTAATGAGACCCAATAACAATATATGTGCCATTATTTTGTATATCAGCCATATTTTATTCCATGGCCGTAACCAATCTCATATTGGGTATGTGTCTTGGCCTCGATCGAATTAGAAATTTTTGAAGGCTAATATCAGATTAAAGAGAGATTGTTTTCATTTGAGGCGGGTCCCTTGCTGCATAGATGTGACAATGATTGGATTCATTAGCCGATTTTATTCCATGCAGGAGTCCTGGCGCATTAGCTTTGAGAGTTGGTCAAATCTGTCTGTGTTTGAAAGTTAAAATGGGCATCATAAAAGTTGAAAATTTTTGTCAAACATGTAATTTTACATACTCTTCAGGCCACAAGTTGCGAGTTTTGGCTTTCGTTGTTTCTTTGTTAAGTGATTGCCGATTTTACCCTTCCATTAGAAGGCTGTAAGTAAACCAAACCCCCTCTTTTTTCCTTTGTTTTTTCTTTTTGGGGTGGGCGTTTCGGCTGACCTCAAATCTGTCTCTGTCTTTCTTTTGAACTAATAGAAATGTTATGGAAACACCCTCTGTTCACGTCATATATTGTTTATCTATTCATACTAGTTGATCTACATAAAAATAAATGGGTGGATAAAATATTACTTCAGGGTAAGTGTCTGAATGGTAGCCTTGACATGCATATATGCTTTTTTTCCCCACTGTGCACCAGGCTGACAGTGGCAAGCTCGGAGAATCAGACTCATCGACCCTAAAGTCTTCCGAAGACGATCTGGACATGGACGATCGGTTGGGTCAGGTGCCAGATGTTGCCTGGGCTGTCCCACAGGCCGCCTCACCACCCACAGCCTCAGGTTTGTTCTGGCCCAATAGTTCTCACCACATAGCCGACACAACAGCCTTTGTGCCCGATATTTGCTGGGCCCCGCTTCAAAATCCTCGCCAACACGGACCAAAAGCAGTGGTCAGCAAACGATTAAGGCAGACATTCTGCTGATGCCTATGGTGTCTCTCCTTCTTGTCTGCCCTCTTACCATAGACTTCAGAGTTTAAGGGCATTTTGTGGTACTCTTTTAATAGATTCCAAGCAAAAGATGAGGATTGCAGCAGTCAGTGTACGAGTGAATGTAATTTCCAGGACTATGTATGTGATTTGTGGGATAAACATGGCTATGGATGAAGTGTGATTTGATTAATTGCATGCTGGGTTTAAAGATTGTGAAGCATCTGACTGCTGGGGATAATGGCAGATGCATGTTTAAGGATAATTTGCAGTCTGAATTTTTACCAAAATGAATTAGACCGGCTGTTGAGACAAGCTGTTTAAACCGGTAATTTGTGGTTTGGTTTAGACAGTTCAGTTTAAAAGCTTGTCTTCTGGATAACTAATTTCCTACACAAATATTCGAAGGCATGAACAAATCCTAGAAAAGATGTTCCTCTTCATATCTTTTATGCTCTCTCTAATTTGGCTAATACGATTTTAATTTAAACATCAGAAATAAATTGAGGGGAAAATCTCATTCCTTTGACCTTTTACTTTGGTTTATGGTTTGTAAAATTTAGGTTATCAAAATTTAAAAATTTAATTGAAATTCTTTTGAATTAAATTCTGATTTATGATGTGCATCAATAAGCAACAATGATAGTATAATAATAATATTTTAAATTTGTTTCAAAATAACATAAAAATGTATGAAAAATATATAATAAAGGTACAAACAAATAATCTATCAAAAAGTTTTCATTCATTACCAAATATTTTAATATCAAATTGAGAAAATATTTAATTAAAAATACAATAAAATAAATAAAAATATTGCATTTAAAAATAAATATATCTCATTAAAAATTTTGACACTGTCTATTATCTCCTAATATTATAAAATTTTACTTCAAACATGGCTAATTTTAATAAAAAAAAAAAATAGAGCTTATACTAATTTAAATAGTAATGAATTCCTAAAGAGATAAAATTTTTGACAACACAAATTCAGAGTTGATTCAAATTGAAAGTATATATAGATATGATCAATACATATTTAGTTATAATAAAAATTTAACATATATACATATATAATTAATTTTAGGAATAATCATTACATATATATATATATATAATGAAAAATAATATGTATTAATTGATATGTTTAACACTAATATAATCAAAATTAATACTTGATGTGTTCCTAATATTTAGATTACGGTATAAATTAGGGAGCAACTAGATCTTTCACTATGGTATAAAATAGCCGTCGAGCCACTTGCCTCCTAGTTGCCAGGCTCCCCTCTTTTTTTCTTTTTTTGTTTAGGTAGATGGCCATATTGTATATTTGAAACTTTTGTAATGAGATCAATTGTATTGTTGCATCCCTTGCGATTCTTGGCTTGCGCTTCCATGTGGAATCGCTTTCTCTTTGTTTGGCCAGCTAAGCGTTGTGGCTACCATCGCCAGGTTTGTCCGAGGTTCGTCTACCCGGTGGTCCTTGTTCCATCGGGGAGGGATTATCGCGGCACCATGATTCTGCAGGGTGCTTTATCTTGTAAAAAGGACATCATCGCACCTCCAAGGATGAGCCTCGCTAGGGCTAGCTGGGTTTCATGACCGCAACAGCCGGGCCTTGGTAGAGTCGTAGGTCGTCACCCGCACATTACCATACTGGCACTCAATCCTATCCAAGGACGTCGTTGCATATGCATATCTAGTCCTAGTTTGTCATCTATCATCGACGAAGGGTATTCTCTCCATCGAAAGGAGGTCGTTGCACACCCACCGTAGGAGCCCCCTAAGATTTTAGTGGTTGTTTGGTTGAGAACTCCAGGAGCTCCAGGAGCCTCCGGCCTAGTTTTCTAGACATGATTGGGTCGCTTGGTGTAGAACCAATGTTTAAACTTTGACTACTAAGTGGGCCACTCGGCTTGAGAAGTAGGTCAGGACGAATCCTACTTGACTTAAGGGGAGTCTAGGTCACTTGATTTGATAAAATAACAAGCACGCATGCATTCACATGGACAAGTACTCATGAACAAATAGCAATTTTTTTTATCAAAAATGTGATACATTTACAAGTATTTGAATTGATGCATGATGAGCTTACCTCGGCTTGGCTAGTGCCTATT
>JAOVVI020003078.1:5838-19758 GCA_028571085.2 Nepenthes alata | reverse complement strand
TCCTCAATTTATTTCAGTCAACTCTTTGGTCAGTGCTCAGGGTTGGCCATCGTTTACCTCTTTTATTCATGACCGGTCAACCTTTCTCAAGGTCGATCAACTCTCACTCACAGCCGGTCAATATTCTAAAGTCGGTCAACATTACAAGTTTTGGTCAATTTAATGTACACCGGACTTCAAGCAGTCCGGCCTTCTGTGGCACGAGTTACTCTGGTTTTTAAATGGCATAAGGCCATTTCGATATTGAAGGGTAAGGCCACTCTGGCCTTCGATGTTCATTATACTCTTGGTTTTAATACTTTATTCCGATTTTAAGTTCTCTTTTGATCTTAAAATCTCACAGGTCAACATCTTGACGACGGTCAACATCTCGACAATGGTAAACATTCCTTAAAATCGGTCAACAATTTGATTACCATTAGTTTCGGTCTTCCAGTGGTGTAAGGCCACTCCGTTTTAAATCAAAATTTAAACTCTTTGATTTTTAAGTAGCAAGATTTTTTTTTTAAATTTCTTTGAGTTTGGGATCTCACATGACAGCTCTGAACACTGTTAGGCACGGTCTGCCTAGTATAGCGTTGTATACTGAGGGCAGGTCAACGACCAAGAAGGTGAGCGTATGACTTGCCGTTCTAGGGTACGTGCCCAGGGTAGCCTCCAACTGTATCGTTTCTTAGACGTCCACAGGTTTGTTGTCAAGGCCGTACAGTGGCCATTCGGAAAGTTTCAACTGATTCTTTTTAAGTCTAAGTTTTTTGAAAGTATCGAGATAAAGTAAATCCTTGGAATTTTTATTATCAATGAAAACTAGTTTCAGTTGGTAATCCATGGTACCATCTAAAACAAGCACAGATATAACAAGGGGATCAATGTGTGAAAAAATTACATGATTCATGTCACTATCACTAAAGCTAATGACATTTTCTTCCGTTCTCTTCTTCTTTCTCCCAACTTGCCATTCATTGTGATTCGCTTGGGTCTTGGTTGGCCTAATCGTGATCATGTTGACCATGCCAGCCACAACCTGGTTTTGTGGTTGGAACGGATCTGGTTCTTTCCTGCTTGAGGTGCTAAAACTTTGGCCTGGGTTTCTTACAAACCTGGTGAGATGGCCCCTTTGGATGAGCTCATTAATCTCCTGCTAGAGTGCCTTGTAGTCCTCTGTGGTGTGTCCCGAAGATCGATAAAAATCATATTACTTAGCTTGATTTTCTCCTTCCACATTCTTCAGTGGTTTTGGCCACCTGAGGAATTTTTCACCACGAATCTGCATGAGGACGTTGGCCCGTGTGTCATTGAGAGGAGTCAGGTTGATTAGCCTATACTCCCTGCGGTCCACTGCTCCGGTCTTGAGCTACTTTTGACGGGAATTGTCGCCTCCACCATTCTTCCTCTTTTCCTTGGCTAGAAAAGAGCGAGGTTGGTCGGTCCTCTCGGGACGCTTCACCTCGTTAGCCTCTTTGACAGCTGCGTAGGCTCTGGTGATAGACGCCACTTCCCAAAAAGTTTACGGGTTCTTGTGGGCAAGGTACCTAAAAAAGTCTATGTGCGTCAAGGCAGAGATGAACCTGACAAGTTTTATCTCCTCTGTGAGCCTGGGAATCCTTCTGGCCTCCACTGTGAAGCGCTCCAGAAACATTCTCAGGTTCTCTCCCTGTCTCCGCTTGATGTAGGAGAGATGTCATGGTTGCTTCTCTTCCTGGCAGCTGGAAGTGTACTGAGTCAGGAAGAGATCATTGAGCCCACAAAAGTTACAGATTGAGTTTGCTGGGAGCCGGTGGAACCATATTCGGGCATTTTTCTTCAAAATGAGAGGGAAGCAACGACACATTACCGAATCCTCTAGGCCTTGGAGATTTAGATGGGTATAGAAGTGATCTAGGTGATCCATGGAATTAGTGCTCCCATCGTAAGAGTCCAATGATGGCATCTTGAAGTTGGCCGACAATGGGCGGTTCAAGATCTCAGCAATGAAGGGAGATCTCTCTAGATCAGTGGTGTGTTTGTCATTATCTTTGAACACGTGGTTCCAAATCTTCTTGACTTTTGCCTCCACTTAGGAGGCATTCCCAGATTTCTTGAAGTTGAGATAAGTATTCAACTCCGTTCTTTTAGCAGTACGACATGTAGCTGGCCCACTACTGCCACTGATGGACCGTTCCTTCTGGGAGGCTCCCTCCTGAGCCTGAAGCCTTGGCTCATCCTGAATATATCGGCGGTTCCTTCTTTCTGGACTTTCATCCGGAGTCCTATGGCCCAAGTGCCCCTCAAGCCTCGAAGGACTTTGGGCGTTGGAGGCCTCCAGAGCATAAGAGTTGGCCAGCCTCATTGGTTTCTTGGCCGACTTCTTCTTTCTCTAGCCTCCTCTCCTGGAGGCCCTAGCAGGAGCTGACGAAGGCGGAGCCCCCTAAGATGAAATTTCAAACCAAGTATGGGATTAGGAAAGTCATGGGAGGCTAGGTTATTGGATGAAATTACTACTTAATGCAAATCAATAGCCCAACTCCTCCTTAACTAGTTGAATATTTTGATCTTTAAGACTAAACCTCTCTTCAACAAGCTTAGTTAGAATAGTCACCTCTTCAAATTCCTCTGAATCTAGTGGATTGGGATAAAGTATTTTTAGATTAGTTCTTCATTAACCCAATATCTAAAATAGAGGTTAAGTGAGTTTTTACGGAACAATGCAAACTTCTTTGCTAGACTTCAATGAACATACCAAGCATTTCAACGAAAATGGTAGTTTACGAGTTGAGCCTCACACCTGGGTACAAGCTAGTCAGATAAAAAAATAAAATTATTTTATGAAAAAGCTCAAAGTAATTCGAGAAGAGATTAAGAAATTGACTAGCGCTGGATTTATTAGAGAGGTAAACTACCATGATTCTTTATCTAACACTGTCCTCGTCAAAAAGAGCAACAAAAATTAAGGATGTATGTTAACTTCATAGATGTAAATAAAGCACGTCTAAAATATAGTTTTTCACTTTCAAAGATTGATCAATTGGTGGACTCAACATTAGGATACCAACTACTAAGTTTTATGGATGCATACTATAGATATAATTAGATTTGGATGAATCCAAAAGAAAAAAAAAATTACCTAATTTATTACCGATTAGGGAACTTGCTATTATAAAGTAATGCCATTCAACTTAAAAATTGATGGAGCAACATATTAAAGTTGATAAACAAAATATTTGAGCAATAGATTGGAAGAAATAGGAAGGTATACGTTGATGACATACTTGTCAAAAGTATATTTTTTGAAAACTATATTAACAATCTAGTGTAGATATTTAAGGTACTCCAAACAAACCAAATGAAGTTGAATATGATAAATCCATTATCGGGATAACTTCTGGTAAGTTTTTGAGATTTATTATCTCACAATGCGGGATAGAAGCGAATCCGGATAAAATTAAGGCCATAATAGATATTAACCAAACAACTTTCCATACTATCCCAATTTCTAACAAAGCTAACCGAGAAATATTTTGTATTCTTTAAGGTACTAAAAGGAGAAAAGACAAATGAGTTTTCATGGATGAATGAATAGTGGCAAGCCTTTCAAGAGTTGAAAGAAAATTAGGTACATTAGCAATCAATGTGCATTAATTGAGGTTTCATCATGAAGGTGCATTCGAACGATGTTTAGAGCACATCACTTAAATTTTTATTCTAACATATTTAAAACTTGAATTCAACCTTCGATTATTGGGGGCTAGTATTAGGTATGATTTAGTATAATATCGGCTTGACACATTGCTATACGGGCCTACAAATCATAAGCCCATAGAAGATATGATTCAACAAAGTTGTTAGGTTCGGAATAGAAAAAAATCTAATTGAAATGCCGGATATCCGAACGGTGGGACTATTGGTAATATAAAAGATCAAGATATTGAATGACCGCTCGATTAATAAATTTTAATAGTTAATATTGACAAATAGTTATATGAATCAATAGATGAACGATCGAATTAAATGAACAATTAATGCGCCCAATGGTTAGTCATTATATTCAAAACTTATGTAACGGGTAAATTATTCAGTTATCAACTAACATAACTTCTCAATTAATATGCAGTCATATAACTTTAAGAATGGTATATTAATTAGCAATAAGGTTATAAATATACTTATTTCTCTGAAACAATGAGATCAAATATGAATCACTTATAAAAAGAAGTATAGAATTTTAATTTTCTACACACTTGCTAATCCCAAAAATCATAGAGCCAAATCCTCAATTTCTTACTCTCTCGAATCCTTAGTCTCTCATAATTTTTTATTTTCTTAAAAGATTTTTAATTTAAGTCATATCTTTTAATATTTTGTTAATTGTTATAGTGTATAAGATTTAGATTAAAAAAATTTAAAGAACTAATATTATTCTACTAAAATAAATATCTAGATTCGTTTCATATGCATCAATATTAAAATTTACAAAATACATATATATAAACTACTTATAAAACTATAATTTAAGAATAAAACTAGTATTATCAATAGATAATTAAAAATATCATCCCTAGCCCACTCCTTCCATCCATGGCGCCACCGAGACCCATTGCCCCTGGCCCCTCTCCACCCGTCAAAACTAGTCAATGATGTGTAATCATTGATTAATATCGGAGTGATTGGTCCTCAACCCATCTTTGGTAGGTTGGATTTAGGAAAGTATGATCTTACTTTTTTTAAAAAGAAATAGGGATCTTTTTTTTTCTTATAAAATTATTGAGTTAAAATTTAATGTTTAAAATTTTAAAAATAAAAAATAAAAAATATAATTATATTTTTAATTTATTTTTTAAAATGTTAATATTTATTAAATATTAAATAAAATATTAAAAATATTTTTAATAAAAATAAATATTTATATATTATTATATAGTATTTAAATTTTAATTTTTAAATTTTTTAAAATTGATAATATTGATGAGATATGCAGGATCCCTCGCTTCTCGTTTACTGTCACGCAGTGGCATCTTTCTTAAATTTAAAAATATTTACTCTTCCTATGAATCAAACAATAAATTATTTTTATTTATTTTATTTTTGATAATAATATATTATTATTATTTGATAAATGTAATATTTTATTATTAATAACGTTTATTTTATTACTTTTGTTTTTTGTTTAAATATCAACACGAAGTGTCACCGGGGGTCGTCGTACTCCAAAGAAGAAGAAGAAGAAGGAAGAAGAGCTTGCTGTACCATAAATGGGTATTCCATCATTCTCTGTGCAAAGTATCAGCACACTTCTCCTTTCCTTTTCACCGTAATTGGTTGCTCTTTCTCCAAAAGTTATCGCCACAGCGACAACTACTGCTCTCAAACTGGTAAGCATTAAATCTCTGGTCAATCGTTAAGTTATTCATTTATCGTGTAAGTAAATGTACCCTTCTTTGGCCAGCGATTCCACGGCTCTTTCGTCTGGAGCTGAAGATCTTCGATCTAAAAACCAGTCCTTTTCTCTCTCGTGTTGCTACAGTTACTGTAGGGATTCTGCTTCTTTAATCTCTACGTTCCTAAATTTGGCAAAACGCAGATGTTCTTTCCCCACACAATTCTTCTTTGCTTATAACTCACGGTTTACTTGTGCCTTTTTTTTTCCAGAGTGCTTCCGTTTTTTTGTTGGTTATTTTGGGGCTACATGTTTTTGGGTATTGATTTGTGATATTTTATGGTACTTTTTTCGGTAAAAACGAGGTGTTTGGGAAATGGTGCGAGAGAAAATTCAAATCAGGAGGATTCATAACGCTACTGCGAGGCAGATTACGTTCTCCAAGAGGAGGAGAGGGTTATTTAAGAAGGCTGAGGAGCTTAGTATTCTGTGCGATGCTGATGTTGCTCTCCTAATCTTCTCTGCGACTGGCAAGCTCTTTGAGTACTCCAGCTCAAGGTATCCCCCGCTTATATCTTGTTTTTTTCCCCCTCACTGTGAATCTCGCTTTCAGATGTTCAGTTATTCCGTTTTGGAGCGGAAGAAAATTTTGTTCGGGATCTTAAGATTATATATATATATATATATATAGAGAGAGAGAGAGAGAGAGAGAGTGAGAGAGAGAGAGAGAGAAAGAGAGACTATCCGAAAAAAAGAAACATGAACATTGAAGCTGGAGCACTTTTGTGCCTCTTAAACATGGGCATCTTTGATTTTATTTCGCTGAATCAACATGAAGATAGACCCAACAAAGTTTTAGAATATGGTTGCCCTTTTATTACTTAAACGAGTAGGCAGTAAACTGTCCGCAGTCAGTAGACGGAAGGTTGGTTACAGAAAATTTCGTAGTAGTTAATTTTGTGTGGCGGATTAGTTTCTGTGTGGTTTTTTTTATGTTGGGTAGCTTTGCTTGCAAAGCTTTATGCCTTCGCAACGTTTTGTATCCTTGAGGTAAACACAAAGCTCTTGTGCAATATGGCATATTTAACGGTAAAGTAATGCTAAAATTTTGCTTACCCTAAAAGATATACTGCTCGATATGCTATTGTGGATGCACTTTTTGCTCATCTATTTTACATAGACCCCTTTTCCTTTCTTGTGGGGTGTATGGTGTGGGTAGCGTATGAATGTGCTTGGGTATTGTTTTCCATTGTTATCTTTGACTCCAACTAGTTGACCCAGCTGCTTGCCAGTATTGACTTTTGGCGCCGGCTAAGAACTAATTCGATATGATATTAATGCTTTGTGGTGTCTGTTGTTCTAGCATTTTTGTTCTTATCTTATAGGAATCTTCAGCTATTTAATTTTTAGAATATGCTACTCCAAACATTTCAAGACATCGTTGCTTATACGCAACAATAAGCATATGAGAATAAGAAGGATGCATATCCCGAGGACAGGAGGGTTTCTAGTGGAGGTAAAGGAGGAGAATTTCTAATACTTGCATATACTAAGATATTGAGGAGAAAGACTGAGAGGTGGTTCAAATGGTGGAGCCAACTGTCAAGTAACAAGATTGCATGCCATGAGAAATGAGAATTGGTAAACAGAAAAGAAAGTTCCCAAATTAGATTTCAGAAGCTTGGTTGTTGCCTCAGACTTTAACATATAGCAGTATGAAAAGTTGGTTGTTTGTGGTTACCTAATCACATTTGGAAGGGTTAAGAGTTTGAAATATGCAAAGACGGACTCTTAGGTGGCTAACGTCATCCAACTGTTAGGGGAGCTTTTTGATGAATTGATTACTTAATGAGAGCAGATGGAATTATGGTGTTCTTTTAAAGGACTGCAAGCTCCCAAAACTCAAGATGTGTCCAGCATCATATCCATAGTGGCCAATCAGTTCATAATATCCTAGAATGTGGCACTGAAAGATTTGGAGAGGGATTGAAAAGAAAGCCACTGGAGTAACTAAGATTGATATAAGAAGTGGAAGATGTTACTTAATCTTCTTCGACAGGTGGGGATTCACATGAGGTTGACTTGAGTAAGGAAAAGCATCAATGTTGCAAATCCTTTTGTTATTTGCAATGAAGATTTGGAATACATTCGGCAGTAGAATTTTGACGTAAAGCATATGCTGCTCAAAAGTGACTTGTCTGTTTTGTATAAAGCTTACGAGCAAAATTACGAGAACTCAACTCTTAATTATACAAGATGAATGGATTATTTTCCATTGATATAACAATACCCCCTTCCTGTGTGCATGTTTGATGTAGCCATGCAGATATGGGGATTTCAAAGTTGGGACCCTAGCCGAACCTCCTTGGGCAACCAAGTGGTAAATTCTCCTCGAGCAACTGAGTTGATGTGCCTGCCAAAACCACAGCCTTCCATTCCATTAAAGCAAACAATTTTGAATGGAACAAGAAAAAAATGGGACTTACATGTTGATACTTCCCTAGAAGAAAAGTGTTCAGCCTGTTTCCATTTTATGAAGAAAGGCCCAAGGCAATCGTCCTTTATTTAAATTATAGTACCCTGGCTTTGAAAGTGGTCATGAACAAGCTCCTATTGGTAACCTCTATTATAAATTGTTGCTGCTAGTTTTAGTTTAGCTAGAGTTGAAGAAAGGAAAGAATTTCCTTGTTAGGAAGAAGAGTTTATCTTTTAGGAGTCTTTGATCCTCTAATTGATGAGCGAGTTCCAATCCCTAGGTTAAGTTAGTCCCTAGATAGATCATAGAAAGGTTCAATGAGTTGCCTTCCATTTTGTTATCTCCCATTGGGAACTATTATTCTTAATTTCGAATCCTTCATCGGTACATCTTTTATTATAAGTTCGTTGTAGTTTAATACAAGATAATTTCGTTTTACCATTGTCTTGTCTCTTATTTTCATCCCCAAACCACATGGCAAGTTCATCATCTCCCTCCCCACACCCTTATATTTTTAAATTTCTTCCATTTTATTTATTTTCAAATTCCGCCTGTATCAATATTGGTAAATGCTGTATTCTTGAATGTTGGTGTGGATAGCTATACCAAAGATTACAGAAGCATTAGAACTAATAATTAAGAATATATATTTTTTAGTCTAGTCAAGGAAACAATTTTGGAGAAAATGATAACAAGGGAGTTTAGATCATAATTGAGTAATGTGAATCTCATCAAAAGAAAGTCGAAAATTTTGCTGATTTCTCTGTTGAAATTCTGGTGATATTTGACATTTGATGAGGATTTCAGGATATGGTTCTACCTAATCCAGTAAAAGTTCCAATTGAAGATATGTTTATCTTATTGAAATCAATGTACTTGTTTCGCTGTTGTTGACAATGGGGACCAGCACATTGACAGCTTGTAGTTGTGGCAAATGCAGTTTGAAGGGCCTTCCAAGAATTGAGGTCCATTTCCATTACAATGCAAAAAAGGAAAAGTAGTTATTACTTTGAATTTGGTGTGCTTTCCTGATGCATTCTCTCTTCATGCTTTGATGGTGTGATTAATGTTTGTTGTTATAAATCTTGAGCAAAATTCTAGTGATTTACTCTCGTTTCCCCACTTTTGTCATTGTCGCCAATATAGTATGAAGGCGATACTTGAAAAACACAAAATGCATGCGAAGAACCTCGAGAAAATGGAGCAACCATCTACAAAGTTGCAGGTAAAAATTGACCCTATTTTAATTGTTGTTTAGGATAACAAGAATAGCAAGTGTTATAAATTTAGCAAAGTCTTGAAGTTACATTCTGGAATAGCTTTTTGACAAACTCAGCAGATTTACCTGTCAACAACCTCTGTGGTTCCTTGTGCTTGGAAAATTTTAAAAAGGATTAGATTTGGTTCTGGAATTAGGTCATCTGGAGACCTAATCATCTGCCACTTCTTTGTTGCTTTACTGTTTATATTCAAATTCAGAATAGAATTTACTTGCACCCCGGCATTTTGCTGCATATTCAAAATGTTATATTGTGGGATGCATATGGTGCTTCACACTTTCCATATGTTTAGTTGAAACTTTCCATGTGAACTTGTAAGATAAAGTTTGCAGTGAGATTTTATGACATGCATCCACCTATATCCAGAAAACTGTCATTCTCAATTGCATCTTATATATGATGCTCTAGATTTGTTTTCAATTTTGATTAACCCGATTGTCATTCTCTGGTGCACCCTATTTGTTACATTGAAATCCATTGCAAGATATTTGTCATTTTCCGGGAACGTGTTTGGCATGAGTCAACATCTCATCTGATTCTAGCAATTGAGGATGTTTGGTTTATTCCAATAATTGTATATCCTATTCAAGTATGAGAATGGGCCTGGTGGAATGAGAATGGTGAGAATTGTTTTCCCATTCTTCATCTCCAGCAACAGTCTTACTCCATTATAAACCCTGAAGTTGTATGTGTTTCTTCTGGTTACCAAAATATATGAAATTTGTACTTCAGCTTGTAGAAAACAGCAACTGTGCCGAGTTGAGCAAAGAAGTTGCGGAGAAAAGCTACCGTCTAAGGTATTAGTCTGTGAACCACTTGTTTGCTGGCAGTTCGTCTTCTCTTTCCTTCTCTCTCTTGGTTTCTTCTTCTTTTTTTTTTTTTTGGGGGGAGGGGGGTGAGGATCTTCATGGTTGCCTGAGAAAAACAAAGTTTGCCATAGTTGGCTGTTTCTGACCAACAATAATGAGATCATCATGCTAACAACAGGCAGATGAGGGGAGAGGATCTGCAGGGATTGAGTATCGAAGAATTGCAGCAGCTAGAGCAATCCCTTGAATCTGGACTAAGCTGTGTCTTGGAGAAAAAGGTGTAATTCTCTCTCTCTCTCTGTCCTTACTTGCAATTTCCTTCTAATCACACTTTTGATCTATGCAGTGTGAAAAGATTACTAAAGAGATCATGATGCTACAACAGAAGGTGAGAAACCTGGAGCATTCTATGCCCTTTTGAGATATACATTCTGGTAAAATAAAATAAAATAAAATAAAATAAGCCATATTCCATTTGGATTTGCCTCCAAAATTTGGGTTTTTTCAAATTGCCCACATTGTTCATCCACCCTCAACTGCCTGATAGACGATGGAAAGATCATAGGATCGATATCTGAATGAGGTCATAACAAGGGTGTTGTCTAACAAGATCGGTCCTTGGACAAATGGAAACTCATTTCCGGACTTGATGCTTAGATACCTCATGTTCTCCCCTTCTCTCATTTTCCTTCTCAAAATTGTACACACAGGGAAACGTTTTGATGGAAGAGAATGAGCTATTGAAGCAGAAAGTAAGGAAAATCCTGCCCGCATTTTCACCTGCTCTAATAATACCCTAACCTTTGTCCAGTTTCCCCTAGAAAAAGGAGTATGATGAGGGTAAAGTTCCTTTACTGCAGTTGCTGGAAATAACTAACGGTGAAAAGCACATTGCTGCCAATGTTGTTTATGAGGAAAGACAATCATCGGAATCAGTATCAAATGTCTCCAATTCAAACTCTTCTCCACAAGAGGATGATTACTGCTCAGATACTTCCCTCAAGTTGGGGTAAGTTTTATATGCATTTTCCCAGAATCAGCTGTGAGAAGGCAGTGCAAAGTGTCTGCGGTTCTTTGATTTTTACGTAATGCAAATATCAGAGGTCCAGACAACTCTGTGCTGAGGAAATTATCTAATAATATCCCTTTACGTAATAGCCTTTTCATCTTCTAATCACACCATGTGGTTCCCCCTTACAAGGCAATTTTCTGGGTATCTAAGCCGATGTGAGCTTGGTTGGTTGATCCTAACGGGAAGAAAAGTACATTGGGGTATGATATTAACTATATAATTCTCCTTTTTTATTGTGACTCATAATTTAATTAAGAATATTGGGTTAATGGAAAAAAAAAAGAGGTTATGGGCTTCTTTGGCCGAATTTCTGAAACAGCTTTTGTAGGAAGTAAGAAATTGAATTTCTTTTGGAAGTGCTGAATGAGCTCCTCTATAAGTTACTCAGAAATTTATTAGCTAGTTTCAAATCAAAGCCATCTCAAAAAGACCTCAAACGTTCTACTCTCAGAAGCACTTTTGAGAAGTCGGGTAAAGCAGGCCTTAAAGCAAATGACAAAAATATACGTGGGGAACCAATGGCTCCATTTTTTATTTATACATTTATTTAGTTTTTTGACTCAACACTTGCTGAGGACGATTGCAGTAAAGCAGCTGAGTGCATTATGTGGCTGTGTTGTGCGGTCGGGAGGGTTAGGTACAACCATCCTTAACCTTATAACTGGAAGAACTCGCCTTTGATATTTGATTGAACCCGCAACAATGGTAGAAGATTATTTCATCTTCAGTTCATGAGATACTCAACTCATCTTTTGATTCTATCGTTGAATGCATTAGATTAGGTCACTTTCTTATGGTTTTCTTTCTTATTTTTTCCCTCCATTTTAAACTGTTTTGTTGTTGTTTAATCGGACAGATACCTGATTTCGTTAATAATGTTTGAGTTTCTTTCAGTTTACCCTCTTCCCGCTGAACGGGGAGCACACGGAATGAATCATCAGTGAGGAAATTACGTTGCTGAAGACACACGAAGGTTGCTCGGGATGATATCTGTGTTTACCCGTGGACATCTGTCTGTTCATGTCAATGAAAAAATGTGAAAACTAACCATTGTATGTACAACTGACCTGTCATTGATTTTCTCTCGGAGCTGTGGAGCTGGAAGGAAAATGCAAAATCAGATGGAAAGCAATGGAAATATCAATTTTAATTCGTCGATAGATATAATTAAAATAAACAAGAGATTGCCATGTTGATTGGGTTATGTAAAGGTTGTTTCTCATGTCAAGACATCATCTTCACAAAAGCTTAATGCAATAATGGCGTTTCAGTGACAGAAAACTAAAGTAAAAGAATCAACGAAAGCATCAAATGATTTCCACCCACTCAATCAATGTCATATTTTGAAATATATATTGGTGGGTCTAGCATGGATCTGGGATAGAATTAGCGATCTTTAGTTGAAAGAAGATGGGTCCAGCCAGCAGAAAGGTCCTACCTAACAATGGCGTCCCAGGAGATCCAAAAACAAGGCCCATTGGGCGCCTCAGATGTGCAGCCAATCAGCATTGCTCGCACATCTGTAGAGGTGATCGTAGGTTGCCGGTGCAGGAGGCGTCGACTCAAAGGGTGCTAGCCAATGGGAGATAAGGTCAATGTTGACAAACCGTAATGCACGCCGCCCCAGTAGTCGTTTAGCCAATTCGAGCAAAGTCGACAAGCCTGTGTTGCCCATGCCCGACAATAGTCTCCTTACCTCCACAAGGCAACAGCTGACACCGCTGGCCATTGTCAACGTGTAGCCACTAGAGAATCTCGACAAACCATTTGTCGAAGATCCCAACTCCCAAAGGCCTCTCCAAGGGAGCCTATAAATATCCTCACCATCAGTGGAGGGGGAGGACTTTTCCAACTCCGATCTGATTTCAACTTCCACCAAAGAGCCTAAGCGGTGATCTGAGATCAAGATCTCAATCCTTCACCTAGCGCTCAAAGTCTCGAGGAGAAAGAACCAGTTTTCTTCTCTCGTGCCATCGCCACCTCACGGCGAATGCAGTGAGCCACTCCATAGTGCAATTTATGGAGCACAAGCCTCCTTCAAACGTCCCACATACTCCCCTCATCCCATCATTCATGCATTATCATCACATTTACTTCTACGCGTGTATCTTTTTGTTTTCGGGGAAAGATTTCTGATTTGAGCATCGAAGTGTTTACGGTGGGACAATCTCCCGCCGTCCTCTGACATCTTATTTGTAGTTTGTGTGTGTAGGGCCCAAGTTGAGAGATGTGGAGACTGGACCTGTTCGCGATCCAACACAGGCGAGGAATCCGAATGCTCCCTAATTCGTACGAGAATCCGAACCCAATGATGCATTGTTAGCACCGTATGTGGGAAAGACGAAAAAAGTCTAACGAACTTTCCCAACGTTCACTCTCTCACCCTGAAGATGGTTAACACTAGAGCGTAGGCAAGTGCACCGACAAGGGACACTACTACTCATGGAGACGACCCCTCTATGGGTAGCCGTGCCGACGAGCAACTCGGACCCGATGTGCACAAACTAGCTGCAGATGTGGATGACATGAAGCAGATGCTTCAGGCGCTATGCACTTGAGGTGGAGCGCAATGGATGGGAGCCTCTTCCCTGGGGCCCCAAGCGTTGACTTCCAGGCAAAAGAAACCCGAGGTGATGGCCTTAGCAACAAGAGCAGTCAGGCCTGATGATGTGGAGGCCCAGGCGCCTCCGGCAGTAGGGTTTAGCGACATCTCGAAGCCTCCTGAGCGGGGACGCACGGGAAGAAAGCCTAAAGTGACGGAACCCTCGCAACTCTCATAACGATAGAGGCCCACGACCGGAAGAGAGGTCCATGCAGTATGCAACCACCCCGTGCGGCCAATCGCCACGACCTGCGTGACCCGTGAGAGAACTTCGAGCTCTGAGACTTTATCAACGCGAAGGGGAGCGGGTCTACCCCTCGGAGAGAGG
>JAOVVI020003077.1:0-19758 GCA_028571085.2 Nepenthes alata | reverse complement strand
TGGTGTACCTTGACAGGCAAAGAATTGGGAAGATATGACGTCTTCCTTATAGTAAAATTAGTTTTTATAGTTTTTATTATATTTCTAGTAAAATTATAAAAAAGTAACTTGATAAAAATATGATCCAAGGTTTTTATCATTATTTAAAACTTTTTATAAATTTAATATTCTCAATTTTCTTTGATTTTTGATCAAATATAACTTTTAATTCAATTAGTCTTTCATATTTTTACCCAATTTTATCTCTTAAGACGTTGCCAAGTCTCAAGACGTTAGATCCAATTACAAGAATGATAGAAAATTATTAATTAATTTGAGATATTTATTATTTATTTATATAAAAAAATATTTTTTCTACTATTATAAAATTTTCAACAACATAAATATTTAATAATATTTGAATGATTTTAATAAAAAAATTAAATTAATTTTTTTAACCTAATTTTGAAATATTTCAGGGAAAACTTGAAATTAGAAGGCTCTAGATTTTTCTAAAGAAAATGCATTGTCCACAAAAAAATAGTGGAAGATCTTCAATTTGAAAAAAAAAAAAAAAACCCTAATTCACGGATCACAATTTGATCATATAAACGGAAAAACAGCCACACAAAGATCGACCCGCCATTGATTACATCCATTAGATTACAACGTAATCGTCTGATTTGCGGGAGGTGAAGAATGTCGATGGCTCTTGCTGGCTCTCCAGCATCACTTGGGTATCAGCCGATCCAATTTCCTCATGTTAGAGTTTCAAAATTTGTGTTGTCGAAGCTGAAAGCGGATGAGGGAGAGAGGCAGTTACTGCTTGTAGCTTCTGCGAGCATGAAGACGGGGCTTGGATCTTCCAGAGGTGGCGCTGGTCTCCTGGAGCGACCTACTTTCGATCAGTCCCAGTTTGATCCTGCTACCCAAGTTCAAGAAGGTTTGTTTTTCTTCTTAGTGTCGCCTTACTTTTTCGATTTAATTGTTTTGATTCTGGAGAGTTCATTGTGATTCAGAACTGGTGCCGCATAGGCATCGGTTAAGATTACAATTTACCAACGAAGTTTCGTATTTTGGCACAAGTAAGATATTCATACTGCTCTCGGAGTGCCGCATATTCGTTGCATTTGGGCTATAGAAGTAGAATTAAAGTGTGAAGAACTCAGAAAGCTGGAAGTACAGAGTCTCGCGACGAAGTGAGGAATATGCTATGTTAGTAGCAGCACCAGAGGAGATTATTTCTCAAAGAGATCACACAGGTGGACACTAGATGCTGTGGTTGGATGCGATCCAGCAGCACCTTCCAGTATGGACAAATATAAGATATGCTATATTACAAGAAATTTGAGTCTATATTCCTAATATATCATCTAATCCAGTGCCCTTGTAAAATTTGTGGAAAACCTGATAACTATATGGGGAGGAGATGTGGCATCTCAGTTATTTGATTTCTTCACTAGTTTATCTTGCCCTTGGTTTCCCCGGACATGATTTTGGACGACTGTTTTTGCTTGGGTTTTTTCTGTTTAGAACATGTGTGAGTTGATATGTTGTCCCACATGGAAGATTTAGAAGTGGCTGTAGTTGCTTATAAATATTTTTTGGCCGAATGCCTCATTGCCTTAAACTTTGGATTGAAAAACGTGTCCAAAATTTACAAGGCGATGCATTGTTGACACCCTTCTTGATCACCCCACTCAAACCTAACAAACTGGTATCACAGCAAATGGTTTGTGTTTCACCTAAGCACCGAAAAGCAAAGGCCCCATGGAAGGTGATTACAATGAATGGGTGGGTGCTATACAAGGTTGCCTCCCTCCCCAGGCTGGCCGCTGTAAGCACAGATGAATCCCATGGATGCTTGGTGCAAAAAGTAAAAGCTCATGAACGGTGCTGCTGGTGCGAGGTTCACCCATGGATGAAGGCCATAGATAGTGGTGCTATGAGATTCGCCTCCTCCTTCAAGCAAGGCTGAAGCCCATGGATGAAGTGCTGTGAGATTTGCGTTTAATGGAGAGTGCTTGATATGGAGGAATTGCATATGAGGGGGAGATTGTTGGGTTCATTGAACACTTAGAAGAAGCTGTAGTTATTTATAAATGTGTGTCCGTCTACAACCTAATAGCTTAGGTTTGTGGGTCCAAGATGGTTGTAAGTGCCGATGAATCCCATGGATTGATTGTTGGTGGAAAAGCACGGTAAAATCCTATGAATAATGGAGCTACGAGGTTCACCTCCTTTCTTGTAAGCAACGATGAAGCCCATGGATGTTAGATCAAGGATGAAGTGCTGCAAGCTTTGTGTTTAACCAGGAATGCTTGATGTGGGTGAACTTACACTGAGGGGGAGATGTCAGGAACACGTGTGAGTTGATAAATTGCCCCACATAGAAGACTTAGAAATAGAGCACGTTCCTCCACTCTGTTATTTGTAAGTTAGAAGATATGTGAAAGTGTGTGTATGGAAATTGAGAGAACAATATAAACTAGAATCAAACAATTATGAAGTATACTGGGAAGATTTGCACCTGTTTGTGTGTTCAGTTCAGGAGTATCTTGGAGTTTAGTCTTCATGGCTCAACTCCAGGCATAGATACTATATTTTAGTTGATTTTCTTTGATGTTGAGAGCTTCACGTGTAGACATTAGGAGCACAAGCTTCCTTGGTTTATTTTCTCGTTTGTCTTAGTTGCTGAAAAGAATTTGTTTGCAATGAATTGGTTGTCTAAAGAGGTTTAGCAATGCCATTTATTTTGTGTTCCTATTTAATCTTGCAGCTTATTTATGAGAGCGGATAAATCCTCAGTGAATCCTTGTGATATTGACTTTCCTGGCAACATTTATGTGATTTCATTTTGAGGTTGATGAGTGCTTTTTATGGATGCTTCAAATGGTCCATATAAAGAATCTTCATAGCATCTTTATTGGATTCCTACATCCTCCTAATTTAGCTCTATGTTAGCTTCTGTCTATCTTCTTTTTTCTTTTTCTTTTTTTACATTTTGGGCTGTCTATTATTTCTGAGCCTCACATATAGTGTTAGGTTTTTTTTTTATTGTCCGAGCCTTTGTCATCTGTTCTGTCCGTTTCAATCTCCTGTTCTATGGCATTACTTAACTTGCAGACTGGTAATTTTGACTAAGCAAACGTTAATTTTGTAGTATTGAATGACCATAGAGCTTGTGAAGTTAGAAATATGATTGTATCATAAAACTGACCCCAAAGATTAAGATACTAGGTAAAGGCTCAAATATAATGTTGTTCTAAAATGCACTCTTACATGAATGCTCTTTGGGCATAAAGTGAGAGTTAAACAAAGATTTACTCCATACCTTATGCAACGAGATAATTTTCTCAAAAGAGGAGTTCTGAATCAAACATGTCCCTACTTGATCAAATGATTTCTAATGCCATGTCAAATAACCCTGAAGTTTATTCAGCCAAAAAAAGGGAAAATAAAGCTTAAGCTATTAGATGAAGAACAAATACTGGTTTTATTATCATGACCTGATTTTAAATCTCTATATAATAACATTGTTACTTAAAAATAAGCTCGAACAAGATCAATGTACAAAAAACTTACCTTTATTTATTTAGTTGCCAAAGATACATCTATAGTTGAACCAAAACACTACTGAAATAAGTAAAATACAAGTTACATCAACAAAGCCTTCATACTCTAATACCATGCGGGCGACCTCCACATCTATATCTTGTACATAAAAGTCCATTCTATCTCTCACTTTCTTGTTGTCTTTCTAAGTTTTGGTACTTGCCTACTAATTCAAAGGATAAAGGAATAAACAATAAGTGAGCCGAATGCCCAGTAAGTAGTCTCATGATCAAACTATCAATATAATGCATGGAATTTTACTAGACCAAAAGATAACTAATGCGTCCCTGGATCTGAGTTGTCTGACGGGTTAGAGAGCTGCTCGATCTTCCTGGAGGAACGAGTTCGATCCCCGTATCTTCTAACCTGTAACTTGTACAACACAACTCACAAACAAGAGGTTAAAGAATGGCGGAAACTTACTTTCCAATATATCATCCGATGCTCAAGTCAGTAATCCTTCTTCGCAGAGGGAAAGATGGAGGATGCTGAATAAATATGCGTGGATGTATGTGCTCGAGGATTGAATGTAGGGTGCGCTCAGTCAAGGGGCGGCTTAGAAGTACACTTGATTGAAGAGTGTCTTGTGAGACGGAAATGCGCTGAAGAGTGAGCGCCATTGCTAGTTGTAGTGTTGTCAGAGTATCATTGGGATGCGCCTGGGTGGAGGGCCTAGCACTTGGATGGAGGGCTTCTTGGAGGGAGGGTTGGCCTCTTGGAAGGAGTGCCTGTTCTCATAGGAGAGTGGCTAGCGGCGAACCAAGACTATGCTCATTGGCTAATGGCTTCTAGAGATGAAGGAGAATAACTCATTAATTGCCCCTCTTTGCCAAAGATTGGGTCTCTCTTTCCCCTCTTTTTCTCCCCTCAATTTTCTGTCTGCATACTCGGAGCTCTCTTCTCTGAATTTGGAATCCCCTGCTCTCCCCTATTTTTAGGCCTCCCTCTTTCTTCCGTTGAGATAAAGGGGTATTTATAGAGTTGGATAGTAGTTGAGTTGTCCTTATTTAGTGACAACCGCCTACATATAGAATAAAACGAAGTGGTTGTTCATTATGCTCTTCTGATCGGTTACAATGAGCTTCATATGCACACGTGAAGTGGGCCATTTTAAGTGGGTTGACAAATACATCACTAACATATTAAATCAAAAATATCATACAAGAGAGGTTATACAAGGTTGATGTTGTCCTGACCTTGATGCAAAACTATAAAAAAATAGTGACATCATATATAACCAAATATTGTACCATACAACAAATACCATTAAATAATTATTCGTATAATTCGCTACCAAAAGTACAAGATTAACCCCAAACTCTCTTAGTTTGACCCAATGTTCAAGTACCTGCCAGTACCCATCAAACTAGTGAGGCAAACACCTGCCACACATCCATAACACCATACCCCTAAATAATAACATGTGTCTATAATAATACAGAATCCAATTGTCCTTGCTACACTACATACAATCTGAAAATCAATTTTTTTGATTAAAGCATTACCAATTCTATTACAATTTTGATACCAATAAGAAATATCCACAAACAACTAAATGAAGGCTCTTCACTCCAGTCTAGCAAGATTATCCAAGCCCAATAATATGAAAGGTTTACAAAATATGACAAAATTGAGCTTAATACTCACGAAAATATGTATAATTTATATATATGGATGTACATAAAGTTGAAATGCTACAAATGCTAAAATATTGATTATTTTATTCAAAATACAAGAACCAAGGATTGGAGAAAATATCTTGAACAAAGGTCAAATATTGAAGATCGAGTTATACTCTTTCCCTATAACCATATGCCTTACGCTACTATTTGAGACCCATAGGTGGGAGACTACATATTATTCCTTATAGACGAAGCCAAATGCCACTTTTTGTACCCATGAATATTTGGTTCGATTTTTAATTTGTAAATAATATATTAAGGTATATTTAAATATATTTTGTCAATTTTTTATAATCATTTTTATTTAGTTAAAGAGAAAAATTATACAACAAATAACAAATATACAAATTTTTTTCAAATTAGAGAAAAAACAATAATTTTATGATTTTTAAAGTAAAATTTTTGTCAAATACTTGCGTAAATTTAACATGCAGTGTCAAATAGCCAAGGATTTTAACAAATATGAACGGTCTTCAAAAACTCGAGATCCTTAAGGGAATGGGCATGCATGCAAAAAAATGATACAAAGGACAAAAGCGAAGCACATGCATGCATATGTAACAATAAACAAATCAATAAATCTCTAGATTTCAACAACAAATAAATGAAAGTGCCTAAATACACTTACATTAAGTCAAGTAATACTCAGATCTAATGCAATTTAGCTTCAAACCCAACTTTCCTTACTTTCTCTCTTCTCTCCTCTCTCTTCTCTTTTCCCTTCTATTTCCCCCTCTTCTCTTGAGGATCAGCCGAAATGCCCAACAAAATGTGAAGGATCACTTAAATATGCAGACTGCCACACGAGTACAAGTCGGGTGCGCATCAGGGGCAAAATACTATTATATGCGCGGATAAGCGCCTCTCATCTTGTGCGCAAGCGCGACCCCCGCACACTAGCGTGCTTCTATCATATATGAGCGTGACCTATTCTATTAACCTACGCATGAGCACGGCCCATTTTATTAAACCATGCACGAGTACTACAAAAGCATGGGTTGTTTTCCTTCCATTTCTCATTTTTCTCCCTAAATACAAACAAATCTTCGAAATTCACTCAATGCAATAAATCCTAATGTCATAAAATAAATCAATAATCAGGTGTTAGAATATTTTTATTCACTTTGAACCTAAAACTCATGTATTTACTACTCCATTAGTTGGATATTTATCTTATTTAGACTACTCTCCATCACTGCATTGGGCAATGCCAAGAGTGTTTTACTGCATATCTGTGATCTAGCCAATGAATAATGCACATAGCAATAGCACAGTAATACTCATAGGTTTTATAAGGAAAATATGCAACAAAATATACATCCCAGTGATTATAAAGAATGGCCTTAGTATCAAATAATGCGGACTATACCAAGGTACTCTAGCACCCATACATCCGGATATATTAGTTTCTTCATACATCTTCCTTTGCTTTATTCATGTAATATAGAATGAAGTATTATACTACATTTTCCTATAATATAGAATATCCGAAAAGTCTATATTATTTTCATATGTTGTCTTTAACTCCATCCTACCAAGATTGGCTAAACCAGGAATACAATATGACATTAGGATTAGTTGAATCAATGCCAAAAGATAATTAATTGATCCCTCCAGAGTTGTCAAATGTCATTACTAATGGCTTATGACTTAGATTGATCTCAAATAAATTTTCTGAATCTAAATCCCAATAATTTCATATTTTATTTGTCCTTTAGTATTTTTAAATCCCAGAATTATAGTATTTGAAGTCTTTCGTGAGTGGAAACTTCCTAACCCTCTACATCTACTAAATTTGCTTATTAAGGTAATTGCTAGTAGTTTTAATCCTTAATTCTTTGTTTAAATCTTTAAAATAGAAGTTAAATTTTACCAAAATAGGTTTACCCCGCCGTTTCTAATCTAATTTGTCCATAAAAATCTGTTTTCCCCTAGGATTATACTCTGTTATTCAAACACCAGTCTTCAGGTCAATGGCATTGGAACCTTGTTTAAACGCCAGCTCAAACGCCATGGGCTCAGAGCTACTTGCGCTGCTCCGTTTCTTTGAAAAGCCTCAATTCGATTTTTTTAGTTAATTTTGATTTCGGGTGATTATCAACATCATAAAGTATGACCATAAAAACATTTAACCAAAAGAAATAATCAATAACCCCAAAGTTAACCATAAATATGAACATTTCAAAAAAGTTCCAATTTTGGACAACATTTAAAATTCAAAAAGTTCTCTTATATATGAAGCATTTGACAACTCTGAATAGTTATTTTAGAAACTAGACACCTTTAGAAGTATCGAATAAAAGAAAGATTATGAAATTACTTACCCAAATTTGCGAATTAATTCCTCTTTCTTGCTTTTTTTTTATTTTCCCTATCCCTCTTCTCCCCTTTTTCTCACTCAATTTAACTAGATTCTTGATTGTTTTTACGCGGAATTGCCTCAGGCAAAATTTTACCACACATCTCCTGCTTCTGATTGTTGTGATTTAGAGGCTTATGTGATGACTTATCCAACTCAAACCTGATTTATCAAGGTTGGTCCCTTATTTTAGTGACACCTCAGGCTTCAAAAGAATTTCAGACGCATTCCAACCATTATTTGATCCTATCCTCTCCTGAGCGTGCCATTTAACTAATTTGGTGTGGAAATATCATCAATTTTAACTTTTGGGGTTGAATTTGAGTGCAAGGGGATATTTAGGGTTTCACAATATTATCAAAGAGTTTTCCCAAAAAATTATTTCTTCATTCTTTGTGTTTTAATTGAGCCTGAATGACTATGCTAAATTCTTTTCCCAAAATTTTGAAATCAAGTCTTGCTCTTTTCTATAACATCTAAATTGGTCCTTCGAAAAATAAGATGTTACATTTATACTCTTAACATATCCTTCTACTTTAAGTTTGTTCTAGCTATTATGAATTTTAATTTGGAACATCACTCCAGTTAGTTAATGTTCTGGCCATGTTTCACTCAACCTAACTAGTAGAAATGTCTTCCTTTGTGCTCCATTGTTACTTCTAGCCTTTACAAGTTGCCCTATTATGAAGAATAGCTTGGTTTTTTGGTTCATGGGACATGGTTTCTGTCGATGAGAATCGCCTCATTTTTATTTTTATTTTTCTGATGTTTGATTTGTTTTATACTATTAAATTGAATGACCATGGTTTCATATCACCTCATGTGCTGAAGTTATACAATTAGAATTATTTCAAGTAGTTTAGGGCTTCTAATGATTGGTCCATAGGGGCTATTATCAAGTGATTAGTAGCACTGAATTTAGACCTCAGGATGCTCTATTGAGACCCCCTTCCCCCAATGCCTTCTATAAAGGGTGGGCTTCCCATCTCTTTTCCTCCATCGCATTTGTGATATTGCAAACCTTTAATGGATAGCAGTTGTCCCTCATATATAGGTTTCATGTAATTCGTATGTGAAAGCTTTACATGGTGATATCTTCTAATTGTAGGAGGAGATATTGGAAGAGTAAGGGATAAGAGGGGTGCTGGAAGTGGAGACAGTTACAGAGTTTTGCTTCTTGATGATGAGCGCCACACTGAGAACCTAGGTATTGCATACTGTTTTTTTTTTTTATATTGACTTAACCAATGATGATGGAAATGATTGCAAAATTACTTAAATCTTTCCTATTATGCTTATAATCATGTAGTCGCAAAGGTTGTGCCACAAGTTGTTCCATCTGTTACACCTGATGATGCAAGGAAACTCTTCAATCAATCACGGCAAAATGGCGTTGCAGTTGTTACTGTCACGGTGAAGGTATGGCTTATGTGCATAAGAATCTATTTTTGATATGCATCCAATATTCTAATTGCTTTGGGCGCTGCTTACTTGTCAATGAAGTAACAAGGAAATAATTTGTCCCTGAGCAGCAATTGCTTAAGATCACTTTAGGGGATTTTATCGATATCCAACTAGTTTTGTTGCAATAGCTGTTGTCTCTGCCTAACTGCTGAAGTATGGACGGTTGTATGAGATGTTGACCAAATATTTAGTGCTTCCTGATTTGATTTTTCTTTATTGTCACTGTAGTGCATTTGCCAATTTGGAAAAGCAACTATTCATGCAATATTTTGTTTTAAGTTTTCTTCTTTGGGCATTTATAACAATACTATTCTGTCAAGTTGTTCTGCTGGGGTATATGACTCTTGAATTGCAGACTGACACTTTGAATTCTTCTTTATCGATTTGTAAGACAGCTAATATAGTATTAAAAGAATCCAAGTTGGCATCCAAATAGTACACCAGAAAATAAACAAAACAAGTACAACAGAAAGAACAAGGTCAAAGCTCAAAAATTAAGTTCGCAGGGAGAATCCAAAAGATTTGCCGCTGAAGATAAATACTGTCCTTTGCACCAGGAATAGAGGCAACTGAAGAATTCAAAAGAATGTTGCAAATCAAATATTTCCTTTTCCTTGAAAGCTTTCATATTCTGTCCCTTCTATACCATCCAATTATGCCATACAGGTGCAACTCCTGTCAAAATTCTTAAATTTTCTACTCAAAAACCATCCCCAGGACGATAAATCCTCCTGAAAACAGCCTGTATAAATTCACTTTGAAGCTAAAGCAGAACTCCAAAGCCGGCATGCTACTCAACAAGATAAGAATGACACTAATGCATCGACTTTTGCACAGGACGCATCACTTATCCAACATATTGCCCTCTTATTTGTAGACTGTCAACAGCTAGACATCTATCTCGGGCTGAGAATGAAACCTTTGTCTGCACTTTGTCTTTCCAGATTAGTGAAAGAAAACTGATCACTCAGAAATCAGTGACTAACACGGGGAAGCTGACAGTTAAAAATCCCCCAATTTCTACTCTTGAAATTGGAGTCCAAACAGCAAGAGCTAAGTTTCTTTTCCAATAGTGAAATCAATAGCTTCATCAATTTATAAATTATGCCCAAAATCCATATATTCATAATCAAATATATCAAATTGTGTAATTTCATAAAATTGGCAAAAGACCATGCTAACATTTGAAGATGACCAAGAATCAGTAATGACCTCACCAACAAATGGCGAATATGAAAGTTCAGGCTATGATGATTTTTATATTGCCAAAGGTTGTACATTACTATTCATAATCCATAAGTAGGCCGTTTATATATAATCCTTATGATGGGATCGAACAACGCTTTTTTTGATCTACGGACGATTGGCTCGACCTTCAATTTACTATTAATATATTATGACATATTTGAATATATTCCGTCAATTCTGTATAATAGTTTATAGTTAATCAAGTTGACAACTCTATTCAAATACGAACATTTTTTGATTTTTCTCAAACTGGAGAAAAATACTTTCCTCATAAAGATTTATATAAAATTTTATTCATATTTTTTCAAATGTATGATATGCAGTAAAATTATGGATATGCAGAAATAAGAAAGTAGAAATTGTAGACATGGAGGAGCTTAAATGTGTACTTTATAAAATTACAGAAACTGCTATTCAGTAAATGTAAGACTTTAGCATAATTTAAGTGATTTTTTTAATTATAAACATGCATAAATAATTATGTGGTAAAACAAGACATATAGAAGCATATAATTGAAACTTAAAGACATGTAGGGACATTTAATAGAGAACTAATGGCATGTAAGAACAATATTGCAGAATTTCAGCATTTAAATATAATTTGTATGGATTTAAAATATGTATTTTATAAAAATTTATAGGATGAGAGTGGGATTCTATGCACGCAAAGTCTAAAACAGTTTAAGTATGAAATTTAGATATTTATGAGTATTTGGAATAAAAAATGCTCAAGGAGATCAAAATGAACAATAATAAAAGAAGGGTTTGTATGCACTTGCCTTTACTCAATTTCTAGCAAGAAATTGATTTCACCTTAAATCCTCCTTTTCTTTCTTTTTGTCTCTTCTTCTCCCTTTTCCTCTTCTCTTTCTTTCTCTATTCTCAAAACCTCAGCTGAAATAAGTTAAAAATGGGTAAATGACCTATTTATAAAAGATTGGCGCATAATCGCCGATTAGGCGTGGATTAGTCTCTGAGGCGTAGTCCGCACCATACACGAGTATTTATCAAGCATGCATCAAGTGCCAACATTTGGTCCCAAATACACATGTGCTGATCAAGCGCATATCAAGCACAAATATTGTCTGAAATGCATATGAGCATCCTCGAGGCGCCATTCAGCTTAACTTATCTTGGTTTAAAATTTAAAATTTTTTAGATCCAAAACCTCAATTAACTTTGAAAGTCTTTCAGTTTAATTAAATTAATCATTATCAAGACAATGTTATGGGATTCTTACCTAACAACTACGGATTAGATTGAAGGCGCTCATCGGTGACACAATGACTTGCCTTAGTTGTTTATAAAGGTGTTAACTAGGCCGTGCCCTTGTGGCATAGCCTGGCTTAACCCGTCATAAGTTAGGTATAGTACAACTCAATACTTTGGTCTGTGCTAGGTTGTGGGTTTACTAGCCCGCAGCACGGCTTTTTTTTAACTTCAACAATCATGTGAACATCATTTTGTGACAGTCACATGACCGTTTGTGAAGGGGGCACTGGTCATTAGATTATGATTATAATTTCTACCGTATAATACTGACGATAGAGGTAAATATAAAATTTAAAGAGATAATTTTAAGTTATTATTAAAATTATTAAAAAAACATATTTACTAATATTATATTTAACTAAAATTTTTAAAATATTGAAGAAATTCTTAAATGTTAGCCTATCTCACTAAGGTGGGGATTTGTCTCAAAGAGTGAACTCCTGATGAGGTTTCTTCATTTTCTGGGTTTGGGAAATATTGGAGTAAACACCAAGTTGAAGCAATGCTAAGTATGGAAAGGAGAGGACAAAGAGAGATTTGAATGTCAAATTGCATTCTTATAATGCCTAGATATTTGGAAAGAGTCTTGCCCAGCTATAGATATCGAAGCAAAATAGTTATGTAATTATTTGAAAAACGAGATTGTGTTTAAAGAAAGGGATGTTAAGTATCCGAATCCAAACAAAGTCGATAATAACAGAAGCTTAGGTGAGGAAGAGAGATGGAGAGAGGGGGAACAGTTTGAGGGTAGTAAATAAAGCTCAAATTTGACGTTGGTGAAGTTCACATGAGTACAAATTAATGCAAAACGATGGCAAAAATATTTTGTAAATGAAGTTTACCGAGAAGTAGTCCAAAATCAAAAGACTAACTAATAGAAGGAGATACAGAGCACCCGATTCAGGCCCTTTGATTTGAGCACTTCAAAATGTGCAAAAAAGTTAACGGAAATCATGAAAATTATGAAAATTCACAAGCAAACACTTCGATAATTTATCTAAGCATACACGCTTATGCCCAATAACTCCCTCTGCATGTAGAAGCAGAGATAGATTGAAGTCAAATGCAACACAGTTTTACACAAATGTTGAACCAACAATTCAAAGAAATAGATAAACAAAAACCTAGAAGAGACAGAATAAGCATTATCAAAATAAAAATTGCATAAGACTGCAAGAAAATAAGGGAATTGTCAGACATGTTAGCGAAAGAGAGAGAGAGCTAGAGCGAGAGAGAGAGAGAGAGAGAGAGAGAGGGAGAGAGAGAGGTTATCTAAAAAACAAGTTCTGAAAGATTTCATTAGTTGCATTAGAAGGAGAAACCTTCCAAGCCATAGCCATCACAATTCATCAAATTGCAGCCATGGAGGTGGATTAGTGTAGAGAGAGTGTGTGAATGAGGGAGAAGAGGGAAGGAAAAGAAAAAGGGAGACAGAGAAAAGGGATAGGGATTTGAATCGTCAAGGTGGGAATACAGAGACTCTACTTTGCCGTCTCTCTCTCTCTATCTATATCTCTCTCCCCCCATCCTTTGCTCTGTCTTGTCTATGCAAATATCATGCCTGCCAAAGACTGCTGACTACTGTCAATTGTCTGCTCATCCCAAGCATGGCATGACATGTAGTCAACCATCAGCACCGAGATCAACTAACAAAAAAATAGGTTGATATCAAAGATAATAGAAATACGTATTTTTTTAAATAATTGATTAAATGTAAAAAATCGCGTTAAAAATTTGATCATTTTAAGTCTCAATGAAATAGATTTCAGAAACATGGTAGTGGAAATATAAGCGAAACTTAAAAATAAGTAAAGTTTGAAAATAAGTAAATAATATATTTTTTCTACTTTTGTAAATTGTAATATTAAAAACATCCAACGAAATAAATCAACTATAATGTATTTTTTGTAATAATCTGTGTAATTTTATTTATATATATTTTTTATTTTTTATTATAGTCGTACTCGTTATGTAATTTTATTTTTGTATATTTTTTATTATTTATTATAACTGTCACGTCTTAAAATCCGATCCTATCATTAATAATTAACGACATTATCAATTAGCAATCTAATTAACGGTGGACGTGAGTTTCACGTTGATACTTCGACCAACTAAAATAAAAATAATATAACCTAACCATAAGATCTAAAATGTCACGTCATCAGGTAACTAGAATATCGACCATAACGTCGGACCATACTTAAAGAGTCACGCCTATACCAAAATTAGAGTAAATTACATCCGCAACGACTGCTATTGGATAAACCAACAGCTATTTCATTAATTATAAAATAACACAAACGTAATAAGTTACTGTTAGAAAATTAAAATACAATATGAAATATTCCATAATTCTAATCCTAGTCTCTTTGAACAGTTCTTCTTTCATGATCCTCACTTGCAAGTGATCCAGGTTGCTAATTTGGAGGGAGTTAGTGAAAAATAAAGGTAAAAGTGAGTTAAAAACTTAGTAAAGTATATAAATTCATAATTAAACATACCATTTCCGTTAGATTATACTGGAATGAACAATGAATCGAATTATGCCGTGAATTTTTATGTCAAATATGCACAGTTTTCTAAATTTTCTTTTTAATTCCTTAATTCAAATGTGCCATGCAAATTTTATTCAAATATGATTTTTTATGAACCAAGGGGTAATAGGGCTTTACAGACTAAAGAGCGGATAATCGGAACTCGGGTTATATTTGTTTCCACACAATCAAAGGTCGTACGTTACTATTCAAGATATGTAGGTGAGCTATCGTACATATAATCATTTTACGGGGCCGAATACCGCTTTCACCTGTGGATGATAGGTTGGAATCTCGATTTACCACTATAATTTATTAAGGCATGCCATAATATACCACTTGTTGATTCTTTTATAATGGTCTGATGTATAAATAAATAAAAACTCTACTAAATCTCACATAGTTATTGTATTTTCTCATTCCGGAGAAAATATTCTTAATTCTTTAACAAATTATAGAGTTTTCATTCAAATTCATTCGGTTTTTTACCATGCGTTGTATAAAATTAGTGCATGAATGTAAGTATGCAAATTTTAAAGCACATAAAAGCCACATTTTGGAATTACAACATATGAGCTATTTTAAATAAATTATAGAAATATTCAGCAACCTTTTTCTTATATTGTATACACATAGAAGAAATTTAAGGAATTTTTGGAAAATGCAATACAAATTTAAACATACGGAAACACTTTTAAACATGCAAGACATTCTATTCCAATTTAAAGCATGCAAGAGCCTTTAGTCAAGATTTCAACATAATATGAAAGAAAATTACAGAAATCAGCTGAATAATATAATGTACATGGATTTAGATATGAAATTCATGTAATGTTGCAGAAAACTGAGAAGGATATTACATACATATGAAACATACACAATCTAGTTTTGGAACAATAAATGCTCAATAAAGTGAGGAAAGAACAGCAACAAAAGAAGGCTTGGGATACATTTGCCTTAATTTCAAATTGTCAAAATCTTGCTTGTGATCACTTTAATTTGCCTTCTCTAACTTCCTATCTTTCTTTGTCTTCTCATTTTTTTCTTCTCTCTCTTCTCTCAAAAGTTGGCAGAAAATGACCAAAAATTAGTCTGACATAACTTATATAGTAGAGTGGCGCATGAGCGCCCATTGGGCATGCGTTGGGCAGTATGGCCAAAATAGCAACACACAAGTGCCATATCGAGTGCGCGTCAGGCGCTAGTATTCTACCTTAGTGCGCTCGAGTGTTCGTTGGGTATGCATCGAGCGCAAGTACACTAAAAAGAGTGCCCGAGCTCTGCTTAGTCGACAGTCAAGTGTGACCTCCTTGCCCAGAACACGTATGGGTGCACATCGGGCACCGGTCAGACATCTATCAACTCATAATAAACTGATCCAAAATTAGCTACGTGCACCGGTCAGACATCCAATAACTCATAGTAAACTGATCCAAAATTAACTTTTGACCCAATTTTCTTCCTTCTTTGATACCAATTTTAATTAAATTTAATTATTTTAACTTAATTAATCATGATTAAAGCAAAAATTTGAACTCGTTCTGGACAATAACCATGCTTCAACTATCACAGCCCGAAAACACACCCAGCTTAGCATAGGCAGGCCATGTGCCATGATGGGTCCACCGCAGGCAGCATGTTTACATGCCAGCGGTTTTTCTGGCACAAAAAATATAACAACTAGAATAATTGGAACTTTCTCTTACTTTCCTATCTGGGCACAATATTAAATCATCAACCCAAATGACATAAACAAGGAGGTAAAGGACCAAGTAATGTACTCCAAGTGAAGGGAAAAGAAAAAATAAATCCCTTATTGTGGATTTCGCAAAATATCTCAGAAGAGAGAGGACCCTTTGTAAAAGGGAACTGACAGTGCAGTTTTTTCAAGGAATTTGGTCAATGACCATGCAGAATTATTGAAAGTCAATCAGGACCAAATATTCTATAACGCATCAATTGAGGAATTTATTTTGATGATAGATAGAGATTTTATGCCACATGACAAGAAGTTCTGGCATCCTTGCTCAACTAGATACCTTTGGTTGAAAGTACCTACGAAAACCGTAAATTTGTAATGGAACCTTGGTAGAATCCACATGCAAGGGTAGTAATGCTGTCGAGTGTGCCTAAAATTGTAATTTTATTGGTTCCCTCTTGTACATAATGATCCAGGTCCCTCCAAGTAGTATTTGCAACTGTGACCAATCTTGTGTAATTTATGATCCTTTAAGAATTAGATGACTTGTGTGAAAGTCCAGGACTGGTGCTTTTCTATGCATTGAAGACTGATACAGATGGATTTAGTTAAGTGGCTTTAACATCTTAAATACTGAGTACTGGAATATATCAAAAGTTCAAACTTGCTTTTGCTGAAGATTTTGTGAAATATTTCCTGCCATAAATGTTATGGCGGATTAGCAGAGTATATGTAGGCTGCGAACGTGGGAAAATGTTGTTTCCATAGGATTAGGCATGGAAACCTTAAAAAATCAACTTGATCATAGATGTTTGCAGTCTCACAATGTTTCAATTTGTATTTCATACTAATGTTTATGTTTTTTGGAGAATGACTTGGGCTACATTATGAAAAAATAATACTTAGGATCCTCAGCTTAAGAACTTGAAAATTTTGGTGAAGCAAAAGGGTCACTAGGTGGAAGAATCTTCATAGTGAAGTTTACTCTTAAATAGAATTTGACAACTTTTTTGTAGTCAAGATATCTGCCTTGAGCTTATGGTTGCACAACAAAATAGAGTTTTTGAATGGCAAAATGGAAACGGTAGAGACTAAATCAATGATAAAGGATAAAGGCAGCTCAAATACATTTAGCTCTGAAGCCGTTTGCACTGCAGCATATCTTTAAAGCAAGTTATCTGCCAGAGTTGTTTAGGGCAAGTATTTGTTTGGGGGGCACAAAGCATCACTGAACAAGTGTTTTGTTTTCTCTGCTAGACTATCTTAACTGTAAAGAGACAAAGTTCGAAGACAAGGCAGGTTAAGAAAAAATTCATATGCTATATTTCTCACCTAGAAGAGTAAAAATTATTTTATTTGCAGACAAAAATGTTTTAAAGCTTTATAGAATGTATGGTAGTATCATTTTTTGGCTGCCCAATTTTCAACTCTGCTCAGTATGATTTGGGGATGCTGATAATGACTCATTTTGGTTCAGCTCTCAAATCCAGATGAGAGAAACTAAAATTGTAAGGCCTGAGAACCGTATGGAAGACAAAAGGATAAGAAGAAGATGCTCCTCAGGAAAACAAAGGATCCCCAAAGCAATAAACACAATATTCTCAATTAGTTATTCCTCTATTTTCAGGCTGTTTTGCATTGATCTTACTATGCCCAATTTAGCCTGTGATTTTTTTTTTTTTTGGGGGGGGGGGTGTGGGGGGACAGGGCTTTGAGTAAAATATGACCAGAATATATTGAAGTTCTGAATATTCATGTAGTACGAAGAATGATGAAGAAAGTTCTGTAGCATTCAAATGGAAAGCTAACTTTGAAGTTCATCGGTCAAAGTTAATAGCACCTTGTGAGACAGCATATTTTTGCCCTTTGCTAGTGTAATTTACTCCTCCCATAAACAGTTTTGCCAGAATAATCATGCACCCATTTCATTGTCTTATAAAATCTTTATTGGAATATTTGAGTTTTCGCTTAGCATTTGGGTAATTATTTTCGTGATTACAGCTGCAACATACAAAATAATTAGAAGAGTTAGGTTATTGAGCCTCCAATCAAAAGGGAAACATCTCATAGCTATTAAATTTTAGCCTCGTTCAAAAAGTATTTAACTCATTGAAGATTAGTGCAACTCCATTCCATTGTCTTCAGCCAGAACCTGATCAGTGGCCGCTCCCTCTGTGCTCGGAAATACTTGCATTATTACAACGGCTTGTGTGACTATGTTTGCTAGTTTATTCCCGCAGCTTGAGTTGTTAGACACCACATTGACATCAAATAATGTCTTCTAGATTGATTGAACATCTAAGGAAACAAATTAACCTGTCTCCTTTCTGATATGGTCCACAGGAGCATGCTGAATTTTATGCACAAATGATGATCCGCGGGGGCTTACGATCATCTATTGAACCAGATTCGAATGTCATGTGATGCAGTTGGGAAGTTGAAGAACTTCAAATTATGTCTTCACCAAAATCATGGAAAATATAGTTTAGTTGTAAGTTGCAAATGGGTTAGTGTGTACTTGAATACTAATGAAACAACAGTGTGGCTTAACTATATCATGAGATACCGGTCAAGAACAAGGAGCATATACCGAAATGTCTCGGGAAAATTTTGTCGGATTCTAGTGTTCTTCTCATCAATAATGATAATGCTGCATTTACACTTGTTGCAGTTGAATTTTAGCTGATTTAGTTTTCTGTTTTTCTTTTTCTGGGCTTGGCAGTTTGCTGTTAATAGGGCTATTGAAGTTGCTCTTATGAGGATTCTGGTGACCTAATGAATACTGATGGTTCTCATGGGAGTAACACTACTTATATCTGACCGAGTTATGATACATGATCAAGTAAAATATCTAATATTCATCCAATTTTATTTTTATAAAAGTAATATTACACTCATTAAATTCTATAAATTGGGATAAATGTAAAGTAAAAATATATTTTTCAACCTTAATTCTAGAAAACTAGATTTAGTATGAAATTTATACCTTAAGTTTAAGGTTGATAAATATATAATTTTATAATTTATCTTTTATAAAAATTGTTTTTAAACTTAGAAATAGATTAATGTAACTTTAATTTTAAAAAAAAATTGATTTACACATTTCTTATGCATCTCTTGAGAAAGTTTTAAATAGATTTGGAATGGAGAATTGTGTAACAATTATTACTCCAATCTAAAAAAGGTAATACATTTAGTTTTATATAAAATGAATAGGAATGAGATTAAATGAATGGCATTCTTTATATTTCTATCGTAAAAAGTTTAATATATACATAGATTTACACTATACCAGATATAAGTTTCATAATTGACATGTTTGGAAGATGCAAAAGTAACTCTGATATGGATCATTGGAAGGTTACAAAAAATGTATTAAAATACTTATGAGGGACTATAAAATGCACATTTATATTAGAAAGTGTACTTCTAATTATATTTTTCTTAATGGTTGGAGGAATAATTTCATAAAAGAGTACAAAATATTCTTAATTACTATGTTCATGATGGAAATAGAGTTTGTTATATTTTTGAAGCCATTATACATATATTATGACCATAAAATTTTATTTTGGGATTTAAAATTATCATTATTATTTTTTTGGTAAGTAAGTAAATTTACATTAAAAGAAGTGAAAATTATAAAACCTATGATTTATCTCCAAGTGTTATTCCGGATTGAAGTTGAACCATAGAACACGAGGGCAAACCCCCCAACACCATTGTATAATACATGACTCCCTAGTACCACAAGACGAACTTCATTCCAAAGCCATATGAAGACTAAAAGCATGTTACAACAACCTTTATGGGAATTATAAAACATCAGCAGGCTTCAACATTTTCATCTGCAGCAGCCAGCACCGGGTAGCAGTAGGATCCTTGGGCAGCTGCTGAAGATAG
>JAOVVI020003076.1:0-19760 GCA_028571085.2 Nepenthes alata | reverse complement strand
CAGCATCGCGTCTCTCTTACATCTGGATCCTCACACTCCTCACCACCCTCGCTTAACCCTCAACTCTCAGTTCTTTTTCTCAAAGGCTGTTTACTGACTTGAGCGTCGGAGTATTATCGGTGGGACTACCTTCCGCCGTTAACGCTGACCTCTTGTTTATTTTTAGTGGTGTGCAGGACCCGCACTCAGTGAACGGAGCCGGATCGGGTCAATCCAGAAGAATCCGAATCTATTCAAAGTCGGATCCAGGTACGCATCAAAATTAGTTTGATTACAGCTATAGCTTTTGTCAAACTAGTTTAACCAGCTCTATCACGCCTTAATTTAATACTTTCAATAGTCATAAAGTGATGTTGTTGTTTATTTATAAATAGTTAAAAATGAAATCATGTACACTAAAAATTTATAACTTTTTTTTATTTATTTACATAATAGAAGTGCAACCCTTAATTTTGGCTAAAAGTGATTTTAGCCAATTTCATTATCCAAAAATAATAAAACTCATAACAAACTCAATCCAAATAATAGAAAAATACAACCAACGTCATTTGAATCATAACAGATATCCGACCCACCAGATCACGTGTTGTCGTGTCAGATCTTATCGGACTCCGATAAAGCATCCCAGCCATCTATGAATCTAAAGAGATAGAAATATGAAAATATGAGCCGGAGGTTCAGCAATTATCGTCACAAACATGCACAAAACAGTATATGCAAATCAGAAGGGGAATTTATAAACAAATATCAAAACAGATACAAATCCTAATTCGTCAATATTAGAAGCCAAATCATCATATCTAAAGCAGGAGCTCAAATCAGAAGCCAAATCACCAGCACACCCAAAGTAGAATCTCATTATACCATCCCACTGATACGAGCGTATAACAAATCGTACTCTAATATCCTGACACATAATCAAAGGCCATGGCACACCCATATAATAAAATCATGGCATATCCGCATAAATAGAAGTTATGGTACACCCACGTAAACAGAGAATTGTAGCATACCCACATAAACAGATGGTTGCGGTACACCTATATAAACAAAGACCAATGGCAACCAGAAACTAACAAGACATCCACATAAACAGGTGATTGCGGCACACCACATAAACAGAGGATTGCGGTACATCCACATAAATAGAGACCAACAACAAATAGAAGTCAATAGTACATCCGTATAAACAGATGATAGCAGCATGCCCACATAAATAGAGGACTACATCACACCCACATAAATAAAGGCCAACGGCAAATAGAAGCCAATGGTATATCCACATAAACAGATGATTGCGGCACGTCTACATAAATAGAGGCCAATTCAAAATCCAAATATACATATCATAACGGCAATCTTATATTATTAGCTTCATTAGTCTGACTACATTTTAAATCTATAGCTCTCGACCATCTCATATAATTAGTTTCATTAACTCGACTACATTTTAGGCATGTAATTCTTAACCATCTTATATCATTGGCTATGTTTTAGACTTATAATTCTCAACTATCTCATATCATTGACTCCATTAGAGTTTAGGACTACCACGGTTCTACGCATACACCGACCCACCAGGTCTTAGACCCTGCCCATTAACCTTACAGTATACTGATATAAAAGATGCATACAAAATATGTCAAATATTAAAATAAAATAGAGATTGGGCGAAATGATACTTGTCTTAATCTTATACCCAACAAGTTTATCAAAAGGATGCTTTAAGGTACCCGAATCATGCCTTTCTCTTACCTCTTCATGCGCGGCCCTTCTCTCTCTCTCTCATGTGCCAGTCCTTCCCACTACGCACACTACCGCCTCTACTGCTTCCCACAGCCCCCATCGACTATATGCGCGACACCTCCTCCTTGCGCACTTCCTCCGCGCGGCCCTGTCGCGTAACCCACTAGCGTCGCTTCCCTTTTCTCCTCTTCTCATTGTCCTTCATCTTCTTCTTCTTTGTACTTCCTCTTTTCCTCCTCTCTCTCTCCTGCAATTTTATTTGATTTCCTCAAAAATCGGTACATACAAGTAAAGAATCTACATCAACAAAGAAAAATAAAGTATTTGCTTACCTTAATTTCTTACTTCTTCTCCAACGATGATGGCGATAGTGGTGGCTTCTCCTTCAGCTCGCACATCTCCTTTCTTCCCTTCACTCTGGCGCATAAAGAAGAATACATCTGTGAGAGGGCTTTGTGAGGTTTCCTTTTTTTATGCTAATTTCTCCAACTAGCGGTCTAAGCGGCTCCTTACGCCGCTTTCCGTCTCTCTCTTCTTTTTCTTTTTCCTTTCTCTTTCTTTGTTTTCCTTCTCTATTGTGGCATCCGCCTCCCCTTTGTATAATAATAATAATAATAGGATTTTAATTATGTAACATTGAAACACAGCACAACTGCAACTTAACACAACCATTCATACTTGATGTTTATTTAAATTGTGCACTTACATCATATTCTAACAATATTATTTAATATATAAACTATGAGTGGTGGGACAAACTGCAACATATGATATTTATAAGATTTTAACTGCATCATTTTGAGATATAAGGATAACACAATTGATATTTAATCTATATTAATCTGTTCCTGATGAGAATTTAAATCATATAACTTTTCATTTGCTGATGATCATTAGTCCTAAAAATCAATTCCCTAATAACTTAGTAGTGGACCGGTCGAGTGTTAATTGAGTGGTCGTGGGTTTGATTCTTATTGCACTGATAGGGCGTGTTCATAGTAAGTAACCTTTTTTTAACTCGGTGAAAAAATATGTTAGTATTTGTAATAACAATGCAGTTAGCTATTTTTATTTTTCGAATAATATCAATTTTCTAATTCTTCAACGGGCGATATTTCTTCTCTCATATTATTTTTTAGCCAATTATATATTTTATATTACAAACAGTGAGGGTCGGGACAAACTACAAAATGTAATATCTATAAGATTTCAATTGCTTAATTTTGATGCTGACAATAGTACGTTAATTCATACAATTTGTACTTGATACATATTTATTTCTACAATTTCTTATTTATTAATTATTAGCTTTATAAACCAAAAATAATTCTACAATTTATTGTGCTTGACTGCTCTTACTAATATAGTAAGCAAATATATTATTATTTTTGAGGTGGTCATTTTTATTTTTGATTTTTTGCTCAAAATATTAATTCTCCCAAGTTGTTTTTTTGGGTAAACATTAGGTTGATTTAGAGCCACCAATACAAATACATTATTCTAAAAAAAGATTAAATTATAAAATATGAGTGACGGACAAACATTAAAATATTACTCATAGAATTATAATTATATAATTTTGAGATATTACGATAGCATAGTAGCACGTAATTTATATGTAATAAAAACTCGGATAGCGTATTGGTTTCTACTTTTTACATTTCTTGTTTCATAGGAATACGTAGGTTGGTATATAGTATTTATTGATGGTCTAAAATTTTCATAATCAGGTCGAGAATTTTCATATTCTGAAATAATTAATAGAGGTCTTGTATTATTATAACTTGATAATCTAGGTAGATAATTTTGTGATTTACTAAAATTAAAAATAATATTACCTTCAGGTATTTCAATAATATTTATAAATTCTCTTCTTGTTATATGTCTTGGTGGTTGGAAAAGATTCACTTGCCATTCTTATAGTAAAGTAATCTCATCCTATTTTAATATTCTTGGAGTAAAAGTAGCAGTATGTTCAACTTCTACTTGTAATACGATTGTCTCACCGGGACACTTCCCACCAATGAGCACGATATAGAGGTGACTAGCATTGTCGACAATATGCTAAAATATTCTCCAAACTCAACTCAGAAAGATGAAATCAAATGGAGTGAAAGCCCAAATGGTGTTTTCACTGTGAAACCTGCATACAAAATTTTCCGAGGATCCAAAGGCAAAATGGTATGGTCCCAACTTGTTTGGAGACCTCAGCAGATCACTGCACACGCTTTTATTTTCTAGCTAGCTATCTGGAGAAGATTAAGCACTCTTGATTGTATTAGCAATGCCATTCAACAATCTAATACGTGTATCTTATGTAGCGATGAAATAGAAAACCAAGACTATCTATTTTTTTGCTAACCCTTTTCGGATGGTGTGTGAAAATTGTTGTGTCACAAGGGTGGAACTAGTTGGTTGTACATCGACTGGAACTCAAACATCATTTGGTGCAACTCGTAGATGAAAGGGAAAGAACATCAAGGCTTGCTTTCTTTGACTCACTCTAGCAACTATGATATATTTCATTTGGTAGGAGTACAATCGAAGAACTTTTCACAACTCTCAATCGAGGAATGAGACACAGCTAGCCAATCTGATCACCAATACTATTCATCAAAAGTTAGAAATGACTACCATCAAACATAACATGGCAACCAATCTATCGTGACAAGATGGAACCTTCTTTTATCTTCTATTAGACAAATTTAATTTGTGTCTTTTTTTCTCGTTTTGTCTAAATGGCATGTAATGTAAAATTCAGGGAATACCCTAACTCTTATGTTCTAACTCTAAGGTTGTACGTGACCTAGAGTTAGAATATAGTTGTATAAGTTGTTTCATCTTAATATACTAACTACTTGCCCCAAAAAAAATTCTAACAAAATAAAATCAAAAAATCATGAAAATGTTATATACAGTAAATGGATCCTGACACAATATCAATTATAAATTAACAAATACAGCTATATGCGCTCAAGGCCACTTTTTTTGTAATTTTTCATGTTAGTCAAGGACTTACAACAAAACATTATTTTTGAAATCCCATTTTTCGTACAAATATATCATTTCACAACTTCTATTGATGGATTATCAACTCAGAATTTAGGGATAAAAAATTTATTCCCTTTCTCAATCCTATAGGAACAAGAGAAATCCTAGAGCTACAAGCAACCTCAATCTACCAATAAATCATCCTAACCAACAAAAAAGAAGCTCAAATTAAATATTTATAAGAAGAAATAGAATTAAAAAAGATAGAACAACAAATTATTTAACCTATTAACCAATCTAAGATTAACAATATTCAACAACTCTTCGAAAAAGGAAATTTGTTCAAATCTTCGGCATTTTGGGATAAAAAACAACTCTCAATTTTCCTTATGAAAAGGATTTCAAAGAATCCCAAATACCGACCAAGGCTAGATTTATTCAAATAAATTAAGAATTATTAAACAAATAGTTTAGTAGTTCCACCTTCCAAGATGAAGTTATTTTAAACTAAAGTTAGACTTTTAGGATTCAACATATTTTAATATACTATTACTCCTATACAAAGGGCTACAAAATTTGTTAATAAGTTTTCAAATGAAATCAAAGGTAAAAATCTGTTTTAAAATTTTTTTTAAAATTTTAATTATATTACTGATTTAATATCAAATATTAGACAAATATGTAGATCATTATATCAAATGCTTTGGAAAAAAACCTAATACAATGGATGAACTGTTCAATCCCTTCCTTGCCTAGGAATACCACAACAAAATACATGCATGATTGTAGAAACTAATGCCTCTAATATTGGATATGATGGCATACTTAAGGAAAGATTAGAGTGTAAGTTATGCATTCAAATTGTAATTTCATTTAGGTTTATGATTTAGGACTTAAAAAAAATTATTCTACTATCAAAAAGAAAAACTTTTATCCATTGTTTATGTATATTAAAATTTTAAAATAATTTATATTACACATTGAATATAAAGCAGCGAAAGATATTTTACAAAATAAATTTTTATAAGATGACATGCTATTTTACTTTTTTTTTTTTTGAAAATTTTGAATTTATAAAAGGATAGTCAAACTCTTTCCCAGATTTCTTAATAAGGAAATTTTACAGGGACATGGCTCCTAAAAAAAGCAGACAAAAAACTATTATTGACCCTCCTCTCTAGCCAAACTATCAACCAAAGATTATACAACACCAGTACCATAAAAACTCCTTCCAGAAACAAACCAACTTTCCACACTCAAAGATTTTCCACCACTTTCTTTTATGGATGCTATTCAAGCCCAACATAGTAACCAAGCTTCATCCTCTACGACAACAAGTTCTAAAACACAATTCAATCATATCACCAAATCCCAGGTTTTGCATAAGGCAAAGACCACTCATCCACAACAACCTTTACTCAAAGAGTTATTTAACTGCCGCCACATAAATGTTTGAAAATAACAGTTTATACCATATTGCTGATTTCACCAGAACTCAACAATATTCTGAATTGATATTTATTGATTCCGGATCAATTGAACTAAAATATCATAGAAACTCCGAGAATAATTCCATCATTTATTCAGTATGCAAAATTTTGAGAGTACATTAACCCATGGAGACAGCTCTCATATTATGGACCATTAAACCCTTTCTAATCTACCATTAACCAATGGGATATAATCATCAAGAATTTAAAAATGTACAGCATAATGCATTTTGTTTAAGATCTTACAACTATTCTTGATTTACTAAATTTGATTGTAAATGTCCCAAGATACTTTCAAATTTGTTCACTGAATGGTTGATCTATTTTAGCCCTAATTCAGCTCTCGATCCGCCCCTTTTGCAAGAAGCACACCTTTATTATGACAAATTATGCAAGGATGCTCTTCCAGATATTAGAAAAAATAACTTCTTATATTGATTTTGAGATTCGATGGATTATAACATATGCTTTTACCTGTCAGCAATATTATAATAATATACCATTAGCCATAGTATGAAAAATAAAATGGTGGAACAAATCTGACTACTCTCGTTTTACTCCCACTTTTACACAAGCTTATTTTCCCGAATTAACCACTATGAAACGATCTATCAAGTAAATATCAAACAACTCCCACTCACGCCCCCTAGACTGCCATCAACACCAATACCCGCTGCTTCTCCAGCCCCACCATCAACTACACCAACACCCTCTCTAACAATCAAAAGATTCCTTCTCCCAGCAATTTTGTCACTTCAAAGAAGTCGGCACCCAAGGCCCAACTAGCTGAATTTATGGCTCAAATGCAACAAACTATGTAACAAACCATAAAGAAATGGGCTGACCTTGGGAACTTTTTTAACTCGTCCACTCAGCCTCCTACTCCACCAACCACCAACCCCTTTAGATGTCCATTTGCTCAGGACCCATTCAACTGCTGAGTGAAAAAGCCATATACGAAAAGGTTTTTCAGGCATCTGGCAATAGTAAAAGATGAAGGATAGATGATAGACGAACCATGCCATGTTGCTCACCCATTTATCTACTTTTCTAAAAAATCAAAATGGATTTCATTTGCCCTATCATATCAGCTACCCACTATCGATAAAGGTGATCAAAGATAAGCTACTGACCCATTTATCTACCAAACATCGTAGAATGGATACAAACTTACCAACTGAATAAGCACCTTTCATGAATTGCCATAGGAAGTGTACAAGTTGATAATCATTACAGGATGGATACAAAAGTCTGGGAATCAAAAGAGAAGGGGACAGAAGAAACAGGGATTACAAGAAATATGTTTTGAGAAGACCGTCGTAAGTTAGATGTCTAAGCTTTTAACTTGCGATGATCTTCCTTCTATCTGCAGGCTCCTTATAGAGAGGATAATCTTCCTCTTCATTGTTGGATGATTTTTTATCTCCTCCGTTGATATTGAGTAGCTGACTTATCTTTGATCTCCTTCACTGATAGTGGGTAGCTGATATGACAGGGTAGTTGGAATCCATATGATTTTCTAGAAGTTAGATAAATGGGTAAGCAGCATCACATGGTTCATCTACCATCTATCATTCATCTTTTACTATTACCGAATGCCTGACAATCTTTTTCATTTCTTGATACTGTTCAGTAGTCATGAGTTTTGATACTTTTGCGATGAGTTGGCAGATGTCCTTGAGTTGGTGAGTGGAGTAATAACAGAGTAGTCTTGAAATATAGAAATATAAGTGTATATGGGATTTTTAACCTCAGAAGTTAAATGAATCTTGAGCAAACAAACCTCCAAATGAATTGAAGGTCAGCGGAGTAGGGGGCTAAGCGGAGGAGTCAGAAGAGTCCTCAAGGTTAGCCCATTTCTTCACGGTTTGTCGCAGAGTTTGTTACATCTGAGCCATAAATTCACCCAGTTAGGCCTTGCGGGCTGACTTATTTGAAGTGATAGAATTGCTAGGAGAAGGAATCTTGATTGCTAGAGAGTGTGTTGGCACCATTGATGGTGGTGCTGGAGAAGCAACGGCTATTGGTGTTAATGGCAATCCAAGTGGTGTGAGTGGGAGTTGCTTCGATACTTGCTTCACAAATCATTGCATAATTAATTCATGAAAATAAGCTTGCATAAAAGAGGGAGTAAAATGGAAGTAGTCAAATTTGTCCTACCATTGCACTTTGAATTCTCTTACTATGGATAATGGTGCATCCTTATAATATTATTGTCAAGAAATAGCCAATGTCATAATCCATAGGATGTTAAAATTAATATAAGACATTATTTTTTCTAATATATGGCAGAGTATCCGTAAATTTGCCAATAAAAAGTAAGCCTCTTGCAAAGGAGGTGGATGGATGGCTGGAATAGAGCCAAAGTAGATCCACCATTCGGTGAACCATTTTAGAAGTGTCTTGGGACATTTGCTATCAAATTTAATAAACCAAGAATGGTTGTAAAACCATAAATAAAATACATTAAATTATATATCTTTATAATCTTGAAAATTATATCCCATGGACTAAAAATAGTCTAGTGATTCATAATGTGAGAGCCATCTCTATGAGTTAACGTACTCATAAAATTTTACAAATTGAATAAATAATAGAATTATCCATAGGGTTTCTATGATATTTTAGTTCAATTAATCAGAAATTAACAAGAATCAATTTATAATATTATTGAGTTTTGGCAAAATTAGCAATATCTCGTATAAACAGTCATCTTCAAACATTCATCCTGTGGTAGTGTAAAGTTTAAGTTTGAATTTTATTATAATCTTGATAATTAAGTTAAGATAATTAAAATTAAGGTCAAAAGAAGAAGCAAATTTGGATAAAAGACAAAGTTAGATTAGGCCACACATAATTAATGGATGCCTGACCGACACTCGACGTGTGTCCTTGTGTATTCTGTGTAGAAGGGTCATGCCTGGCTAGCGCCAGAATGGAGTTTGAGCACGCATTCTAGATTAAATGCGCTGGAAGCATGCCAAAGGGATGCCTAAAGTGCGCTCGATGAGTGCTCTAGATGGCACTTGTATACCGTGGGGTTCAGCCGTGACACCCGATACACACCTAATCAGTGCTCAAGTGCCACTACTATTATAAATAGTAAGCCTAGCTAATTTTTAGTTATTTTTCTACCAGATTTGAGAGAATGAGAAGAGAAAAAAAGAGAAAAAGAGAGAGCAAGTTAGAAAATCTCAATTTAAATGAATCCAAGTAAATTGTTTAGTAATTTAAAATTAAGGTAAGTGCATTTCAAACCTTATTTCTTTTATTACTATTATTTTTTTTAATTCTTTGAGTATTTTTTATTTCAAATACTTATATGTGATATAATTTTTTAGTTAAGATATTTATATTTAATATGCATATAAAATTCTCATCATTCCTTGGTAAAAATATATGAAATTCTTGTTTAAGTTCTGGTATATCAAAATATTCAACTGATTTCTACAATTACTCTTCATGCATATCCTAAATTTATGATATAATATTGTTTCATATTTGATTTTCATTTATAAGTTCTTGCATATTCAAATTTATTAAAAATATACTTTTCATATTCTGAAAACTTAATTAAGGTTCCCTACATGTTTACTAAAAGAGATAAAATTACTGTAATATCTTTAAGTTGATGATTTTTCTGCAAGAATTGTACTAACTATTATGATTTCAGCATATAACTTTTATATGTTTTAAAAATTTTACATGTTTGAGTTCTTATATAGTTTTAATGCAACGTACATTAAGAACTTACAGAATTTTAAAGAAAAACTCTATAATATGTTAAGTTTAAAAGAAGAAATTTTGGTTGATCTCAAGAAAGTTGAAGCTGCAATTAATTAGAGTTGACCAACAATGGTAACTGAAGTTAGAAGCATTTTGAGAATGTCAAGTTATTACCAAAGATTTATAGATAATTTCTTCAAAATTATTATGCCACTAACTCGATTGACACAAAAAAAAAATTAGATTCTATTAGACAGAAGATTGTGAAAAGAGTTTCTAGAAATTGAATGATCGTCTAATAATAGCCCCTATTTTGAAGATTTCATAAGGATTCAAAGGATTTGTGAGTTATTGCGATCCATCTAAAATAAGGCTAGAGTGTATCCTAATACAGTATGGGAAAGTGATTGTGTCTGGATCGAGGCAATTGAAGACACACAAAAGGAATTATTCGACACATGGTCTAGAATTGAAAACAGTGATCTTTGTACTGAAAATTTAAAAATATTATCTCTATGGACAGAAATTCTTGGTGTATTTGAATCACAAAAGCCTCCAATATTTATTTTCTCAAAAAGAGCTGAACATAAGACAAAAGAGATGGATTGACTTCCTAAAAGATTATGATTGTAAAATTTAATATCAATCAGAAAAAGTCAATGCAGCAGTAGACACTTTGAGCCATCGAATGATGAGCTTTGTGACTCATTTGAGGATCAAGGAGATAGAGATACTGGAATACATGAAGTAATGTGATAGTAAAAGATACTCCCAGGATACTCAAATGATGTTGTCTTATTTTTTAGTGCAACTAGAGATTTTAGAGAAAATTAACGAAGCTCAAATGATGATTTGTTCTTGATAATATTGTGAGAGATTTGAATAGGGATTCTTAAGCAGATTTTAGTATACAGGCTGATGGAGTTTTAAGATCTTGAGAATGTATGTGTGCCAGATATTGGAGAATTGAAAGAATAAATTATGAATAAAGCTCATCGTTCAAATTATACTATTCACCCGTGAATCAACAAAATATATCAAGATTTAAAAAAGATATTTTGATAGTGAAACATGAAAAGAAAAATAGCGTCCTATGTGGGTAGATGTTTAGTATGTCAACAATTAAAGGAAGAGCACAAGAAGTCACCTGACTTATTACAACCAATGCCAACTCCCAACTAGAAATAGGAAGATATAACGATGAATTTTGTGATGGGATTGTTAAAGATGTTGAGGAATCATGATGTTGTCTAAGTGATTGTAGATCAATTCACAAAGTCAGCTCATTTCATAGCCGTTTGAATGACATTCTCTAGAGATCGATTGGCAAGGCTGTACATTAATGAGGTGGTCAAATTACACAGTGTGCCAACTTCTATTATATCAAATCAAGGCCCGAGGCTTGTCTTAAAATTTTAGAAAAGTTTGTATCGAGAATTGGTAATCAATCTAAAATTTAGCATAACTTATTATCCTCAAATAAATAGACAATCGGAGTGAATGATTTAGATTTTAGATGATATGCTAAAAGTTTAGATTTTGAAAATAAAAGACAATTGGGATGATTATTTATTATTGGCTGAATTTGTATACAATAATAGCTACTAAGCAAGCATTGGTATGGCCCCATTTGAAGCCTTGTATGAAAAAAAAATATCGTTCCCCGATTCACTGGAAAGAAATCAGAAATCAGAGACTTTTGGGATTAAAGGTCATTCAATAGACATCCGACAAGATTCGTTTGATCCGTGATCGATTAAAAGTTACTCAAAGTTAATAGAAAAGTTACGCTAATTGGAGAATATCAGAGTTGAGTTTTGATATTGGAGACCATGTATTTTTTAAGATCTCTCTATCTATCGAAGAAAATTTTGAGATTTGGGATTAAAGAAAAATTAAAATTAAGGTTTATTGGACTGTTCAAAACTTTTAAAAAAATTGGTAAAGTAACCTACGAATTGGCTCTACTCCCGAGTTTGAGAGATGTTCATAATGTATTCCATGTGTCAATATTACGAAAGTATGTGTATGATCCGCCGTACATTATTCAATATAAGCCATAGAGGATAAACAAAAACCTAACATACAATGAGGAACCGGTTCAAATTTTGGATAGAAGAGATCAAGTACTCCGGATGAAGGTAATTCCATTCATTTAAATCTTGTGGAGGAACAATGCATATAAAGAAGCCACTTGTGAAAGATAAGATGAGATCTGAGAGAAATATCCACACTTACTTCTTCGATAAGGTATGTAAAATTTTAAAGACAAAATTTTTATAAGGATGGAAGAAATACAAGGTTTGACTTTAAATTTTATTGTAATCTTGATTAATTAAATTAAGATAATTAAAATTGAAGTTAAATGATGAAAAATATTAGGTCACAAGTTAAAGTTGGATTGGATTACATAGAGTTGATGGATGCCTAACCGGTACCCAATGCACATTCATACGTGTTATGAGTATAAAGGTTGCACCTGACTAGCCGCTGAACGAAGTTCAAGCATGCGTTCTGGATTAGACGAGCTTAAGGTATGCCTGAGGGACACCCGAAGTGCACTGTGGTAGAATGCTCGTATTTGATGTGTCCCGAGGCAACACTCGTGTGCCACAGTGTTTAGTTGTGGCACCTGATGTGCACCCAACCAGCACTCGGGCGCTATTACTGTTATAAATAGCGAGCCCTGTTGATTTTGTCATTTTTCTACAAGATTTGAAAGATGAGAGATAAGGAAAAGAGGAGAAGAGAAATAAAGAGAGAGAGGAAGTTAGAGAAACTCAATTCAAGTAAATCTAAGCAAGATTTACGGTAATTTGGAGTTAAGGTAAGTGCATTCCAAACCTTCTTTCTTTTGTTGCTATTGTTTCCTCAATTCTTAGAGTATTTCTTATTTCAAATACTCATATATGACATGATTCCATAGTTAAAATGTTTACATTTAACATACATGTGAAATTCTCCTCATTATTTTGTAAAAATGTATGAAATTCATGTCTAAATTCTAGTATATCAAAGTATTCAATTGATTTCTACAATTACCCCTCATGTATGTTTTGAATTTATAATATAATATTCTTCCACGTTTGATTTTTGTTTACAAGATCCTACATGCTCAAATTTATTAAAAACATACTTTGTATGTTTTGAAAATTTAATTAAAGTTCCCCGCATGTTCAATAAAAGAGATAAAATTACTGCAATATCTTTAAGTTGCTAATTTTTCTGCAAGAATTGTATTAACTATTGTGATTTCAGAATATAACTTTTATATGTTTTAAAAATTTTGCATGTTGAAGTTCTTGCATAGTTTTTGAGCAATGCATGTTAAGAATTTATATAATTTGAAAAAAAAACTCTACAATATGTTAAGAACTAAGAATATTTTTTCTGAAATAAGAAATTATAAGAAGTATGAAGTATTGTGTAGAGTTTTCATAAGTATAAGTATTAGACTATTATAATAAATTCAACGAGTGGTATATTATGATATGTCTTAGTATATTATCATGGTAATCAAAGTTTAAACCTATCATCCACGGGCGAAAGTAGCGTTCGGCCCCTTCTTCAAAGTTATATATATGACGGCCTATCTACGAATCTTCAATAATACTATACGGCCTTTGGTTGTGTGAAAATAAATATAACCTAGATTTTAATTATCCACTCCTTTAATTAGTAAGACCCTACTGATCATTGGTCCCTACGAAATTACATAATTGAGCATGATTTTCATGGCATGAATTTGAACAAGAACATATAAAGAAATTTGATGCATTGATATGAAAATTTATTAAGCTTGAGTATATATATTGTCACGGAAATTAATAGCACTTCATTGAATCTGATACATTATTCCTTTTAACATATTTTAATGCAAGTTATATGTTCAATTATGCGAATTATATGTCTTGATGAATTTTTAGTTTACTCTATTTTCTATTTTTTTCACTAATCCATTAAAATGAAAGATTTGAATACTTACAGGATGATTAGGATTGAAAGATAAACTATTCAAAGAGTTTAGTATTAGAACTATGATAATATTGATGTTGTATCTCAGTTTTGAATAGTAGTTAATACATTTACGTTATTAGACAACGAGATATAATTTATGAAATAAATGTTGGTCTATTTCAGTATTATGTGGATACAGTTTACTTTGATTTTGTTTAGATATGAAAATGGGATATAATAAGATCCAACGTTACGGTTTGGTCGATATCAGAGCCACATGATGATGTGACATTTTATATCCTGTATTCAGGTTATATTATTTTATTTTGGTCGATTAATGTATTGATGTGAGGCTCATATCTACGATCAATTGTATTGTTAATTAAATTGTTGGGTCCCAATATAGGGGCCCATAAAACACGGCCTAAAAAAATAGCCCAAGTGAAAAGCCCAGAGACAAGTCCACGGACTGGATGGCCCAAGAGGTCCAAAAACCCGAGCCAGCTCCCTACGCTAGGCTAATCCAACAGGCCCGAGAACATGGGCTAACGTCCCAAAAGGCCAAAGTAGCAGTTAACGACCGAGAGGTCCCTTTAACCAACAGAGGATCGAGGACCGAGGATCGAGCGAGGAGTTAACAAAAGTTGTGAACAATCAAGAAACGTCCGAGATGTCAAGAAAAGACCCGAGGATCTTTCACAAGAAGCCAAAGATTTTCCAATGTCTTCAAAGGGCAATTAATATCCGAGAGCTACTTCCCTCGAACGAGTCTGCAAACTCAGAAAGGGACAAGGCACGCCACACAAGGACGAGGACCATCTCATACCTGGCCGAAAGCGCCAGCTAAGCAACTTCACCGATTTCCAAGGAACCTGCAACCACTGTAAGACGCCGTTTTCACAGAGCATCCCTGGTCAAATCAGGACTGACGCCTAGGGTCTACGTACCTGACACGCTCAGATCCTGCCAGTAGCGCCAGCGGCGCCAGCGGCGTACCGCCTTGCACACGTCATTGATTCCTGACACGGCCAGCGAGGCTGGTGGACGAACCCCTCATGCGCCTGGCATGTCCAGCAGGACAAGTGGTAGCCTCTCGGCCATCCGTCAGCTGCCACGTGTCCTCTCCCTAACGGCACGATTTCGCCTATAAATACCCAGCAGTGACTCTTGCCTCCGGGACTCTCTTTTGGACAACCTCTTTGACGACCTCTTTGAGGAGACCTTCTTCCTCTCTTTCACACAGGAAGGAATGAAGGTGACAAAACTTCCCAACGAGAGAACTTCCTAAGGAGAGAAAGCACAAGCAAGAGACAATGAAGAAATTTCTGAAACTTGTACTTTGTAAGACTTCCATACATAGTGAAAGTATTTTAACAGGCTCAGTGCCTCGTGATTTTTTCTCCTCATTCAAGGGGAGGTTTTCCACGTAAAACCCTTTGTCTCAATCTCTCCTTCTCAACACTCTAAACACCCTAAAACACTTGTGTTGCACGTGACCCCGTGATCCAGAATACAACATTGGCGCCGTCTGTGGGAACGCATTGACAAAAAGCACAACGCTTCCTACCCACACAGAACAACCAGCGTTCCCAAAATGGCGAGCAGATAAGCCAGCACGTCCACCATGGAGGTCGGACCCTTCGACAGGTGCCTCCCATCCAGTGCCACGACGAGTAGCCACCCAGGTACTAGCATGCGGAAGCTAGTAAAGAATGTGGACAGCCTCTCGAGAGCCGTCCATACTCTCCGCAAGAGGATGGACGGGCAGTCCAGGGGGGCATGCCCCAAAAGTTCGCAGCCAGCAGCGTCCCTGGAGCGAGATGCTGCGCGAGCTCCTGGCGAGTTGAGGGACTACCGCGACAAAAAGAAGTCCATGGCCCATTCCCCAACGAAGAAGGGGCTCAAGAGGCTCTGGAAGACGGTCTTTGGACCTAAGACCGACGAAGCAAGCCAGCCGAAAATTCGAAAAGACCCCCTGCCCCCGAGGACAGGGGAAGAAAAAAGAAGGGCAAGCACCCAGCTGAAATCCCAAAGACCGTCAAGGCAGAACAAGCCCGAGCGGATTGTCCTTGGAGGAGAAGGGCCCTCAGGCCCACCTGCCCTCACTGAGTCACTCACCAGCATCCTGAGACAGATCCGAGACGAAGAGTTCTTGAGATGGCCCAAGGCATTGAAGAACTAAGAAGGAGGTGAGCTGTGGGAATATTGCCATTACCACTGTAGCCGCGACCATGATACCGAGGACTGCAGGACGCTCCACGTAGAAGTCAAAAGGCTGGTAATAGAAGGCTACCTCGACCGCTTCCTGCCATGACCTAGGAGTGCCCCGGAACAACAAAAATGCGGTCGATCGCGCCGCTCAAAATGCAAAGTCATAATAAGCATTGAAGGTGCCTGACCATCGACTGGGGGGCTGCGCGTGCCAATTTCAGGAAGCCCAGCACATAATAGAACTGTCGAAAGGCCGCAACCGACAAAAGTGCAATGAGAGGAATCAAAATGGCCCTGGAGGCTTCCCAATGTAACACGTCTACATGAATGAAAGGATGCCTTCCATATGTCCATCATGATGCACTCACATTTTCTTCATCAGCATCGAGGCAGCTCCCAAGTCAAAGACAAAACTCGGCTCCGACCGAGTGGCACTAGAGGTCGTATAACTAAAAACTCGATTCCAACCGAGCGGCCCCAGAGGTCGTATAACTAAAAACTCAGCTCTGACTGAGCGGCCCCAAAGGCAGTATAACTAAAAACTCGGCTTCGATCGAGCTGCCCCAGAGGTCGTATAACTAAAAACTCAGCTCCGACCGAACAGCCCCAGAGGTCGTATAACTAAAAAATCGGCTCCAACCGAGCAGCCCCAGAGGTCGTATAACTAAAAACTCCGCTCCGACCGAGCGGCCCAGAGGTAGTATTCTAAAAAATCAATCTTACTCGAGCGGCCACAGAGGTCGTATTCAACAAATTCGGTCCCATCCGAATGCACCAAAAGTTTAAGGCTCAAGTAGCTTCATGCAAAGCCAGACAACCTGAGCGGTCAAAAGGTAGCATAATCCTTCAAAAGGCTCACAATAAAAGCTAAGGACAAATTACTTAGCATCATCTTACAAAAAGAACAAGCACTCGTACAGGCCAAGCCAAGAGTCCCAGGTTTTAACTCTGAAAATGTGTAAGTTTTATTAATATAAACAATATTTTGTACAAGTGTTCAAAAAAGAAAAAAAGAGAAGGGACAAAAGACATCAAGTCATGGAAGATCCTCCTTGCTCCCTTGTCCGAGGACCTCTTGGACTTCAGAAGTCCCCGTCTGATCTGTCAGATCCGCCCCCTCAGGCGTAGAAGCTTAACTTTCAGGCACTGCCCGAGAAGACTCGGGAAAAGGCCTCCCAACAATGCCATATAAGTCTTCTCTGTATAAGGCACTGGCATTACTGGGATCGAGGACAGCCCCCAAAAACTGCGGATTCACCAAACGTAGCACTCGACGGCACATACGAATGCCCTCCCGGTATCTGCTGTCTAGTAGCGACGCAATCTCTGAGTGCTGTATGGACGTCCTCAACCTCTCGTCCTGACGAGCCACCTTCTCCCGGAGAAGTCCCGCCTGAAGCCGAAGGAGTCGGACGGTATTTTCAGAGAGGTCACTTCACCCTCGGCCTCGGCCAGTTTCGCTTCAGCCCTTTGGGCAGCTTCCCCGGCAACCCTCAGCGACTCTATCTCCAAACGGGCCTGGGTGGCCTCTTCGACCAAATGGATGAAGCTCCCAGCCATGTCTTGGAGCTATAAAAATAAAAAAGTCCATCAAGAGACAACCAACTAAATGTAAGGCAGAGAGAAGTTGTGATGGGTTACCTTAGAGATAAAGGGATCATGCATAGGGCCGTGTCCTCCGGGGGCCTCGGACTCCTACGGCCCACTCTCAGGCACCGTAGGTGCTTCCTCAGGAACAGGCTCCCCCTCCAAAAAAGGAGTTGAGGAGCTTGCCCCGACATCAGCACCATCGGCATGAGGCTCCCCGAGGCCATCCACCTCTCGCCCTGGTGGGCTTTTAGTCTGGACTTCAGCAGGAGGATCAAAAGGGTCAGAAGGCGTCAGGCCACCAACGCCCACCTCCTCGATCTCTGTTAGCTCTCAGACCGTCTCAGCAATCATTCCCCTCTCAGCATCCACGGCGGAGTCCCCGCCTCCTATGTCCTCGAAAGGATGATCAATCCTGTCCGAGACGTTACTAGGCAGATCAACGGAAACTCCAGGAGTAGGATCATCATCGGGAGACTGGACGTCCGAGAGCTCCACGATCTCCACGATCATCCCCAAAGGCCCTCCGGAAGGGTCAGCCACCAAAGGAGGGACGGGACCTTCAGCTCCTGATGACTCCGGTAAAGTATTAGTCCTCTACCTCTTAAAGAGAGGAGCGGTCTTGGCATCATCGTCGACATCATCGATATCAAAATCGTCGTCATCATCATCAGAAGAATGGAACTCAACAATGGCCGCCGGACGTTTTGAGCTCTCTGCCGGACGGCTCGTCTTCGCGCGGTCAGAAGAACCCTCAATCCTCAGAGACTCCGCCTTCCTCCTTAGTCTCTTCTTCTTGGACTTCTCGGGAGGACTTACAGTGGAGGCCTCGGCCCGTGGCCCCCACTTGGCCTCCTCAAAGCTCTCGAGAAAGAGCCATACGTTGCGCTTATTCTGATGAAATCCCCCGAGGTTGGCCAACACCAAATCCGTGAACTCCTTTACGGTCTCCCTCTCCTCCTTTGAAGGATACGAGCGGCACTGACTGGCCACTTTTCCCCAGACAATGGGGATGGCCCAATTCTCCCGGATGGCCAGGAAGAAGAATTTATCCTTCCACCGCTTTGTGGAGTCCGGGTTTCCACCACACATCAAAGAGAAGTCCGGGCGTGGAGTCATCATGACCCAATCAAGGTTATTTGTGAAGCGAAATATAACCTTGACTGTAAGAACATTCAGCAACTTCTTATGGCAACGAAAGAAAACACACAGAGAAACTAAATACCTGATGTCATTTGGTTGAAGCCTGGTAAAGGGGACTCTAAGTCCTCTCATGATGTCGTAAAGCTCCAACGGCACAGGAAAACGCAGCCCACCCTTGAGGTGGACTTCGTACACGGTAATGAAACCATCCTGAGGGCACTACGCCCTGTCATACGAGCCCGGAATCACCATATCTACAAACTCAGGAATCCAATATCGTTCCCGAATCTCCTCAAGTTTGCCGAGCGTCATGGTGGAAGCGATGTCCCTTACCCCAGGCGCCATGAGCAATGAAAACTAGAGGAAGCACAGAGAGCAGAAGCTCCAGCAAAAGAAAAAAAAATGACACAACACTTGGAGAAGAAAATAGAAAGCAAACGCAGAAATGGAAAGTCGGGGACGAGAAGGCCTTTAAATAGTTTTAGAAAATCAAAAAGGAGCACTCATTACCATCGCCACACGTCGCTCGGTCATTCGTCTCAGAGAGATCGTGGCCTTGTCTTCCCAAGGCGCCTGTCAGCGCGTCAATTCAGCATTTAATGCCATGCAGAAACTCAAACGACGGCACCGGAAGGATCTCAGACTCAAAAGAAGTTCTGGGACAATCCCTCACAAAGCCTGGCATCGTATTTCCCCCGAGAACACACATGCACTCGGACTAGCGCCACAAAAGGCCTAAGGTCGAACGCGGACGGTCATACTCTTGCCTCCTTAGAAACGTCCTTTTCGAGCCACAGTGTCGTGCGTGGACAAACTGTTGCAGAAAGAAATTAACCTCCCCAGAGGCGCAGCGACTCCATGCCAAAGGGGTCGAGACGGTCGAGGACCTCGACCCCTTTGGCATGGGGG
>JAOVVI020003075.1:0-19760 GCA_028571085.2 Nepenthes alata | reverse complement strand
TTCCACTTGGTGCTTCCGCGGGGGATCGAACCTGGGTGGGGGAGGCACACTTCCGTGTGTTTAACCACCAGGGCGAACTCCGCTTCGGCAATTTTTGAGAGATATTTACAACAACCAGTATAGATAACATTTTGAATATAGCCCCAATACCTCTATCAATTCACAATAGCATAATATAGTGAAAAACTAAATAATCAATCGGTAAAATATCCAATAATTAAAGTTATAATAACATATTCGAGTTTAATGAAGAATAAAATTTGAACAAAACCTTAGCCAGGTATTGAAGATTTTCATATTATCATTTTTCATTATTCTTTCTCAGTTTGTAGCCACCTTGGAGTAAAAATGCTCCAAATTTGAACTAAAAATTGCTCTAAGATTTTTATATTAGGCGATGGTGTTCCAACACCATAGGGAAATTCTATTTGTGAGCACTTTATACTATCGCTATACACGTTTTGTCAAGCATTTTTCAAGCATGCTTGCTACTATTATCTGCACATATGCACCATCTCAGGTTCCAATCTCCTATGCCATTTTAATCTTTGGTTTGGATTAATTTTGATTTTTGAAATTGAGTGTTTTTTTAGATAATTTGTTCATTGAGGGCAAGATTTATAAATAAATTATTCAAAATTTAATAAACTTTTTTTCATGACCTTGTGGGAACCCTCTCTTTTTTAATAACCGTCATCTATTATCTGTTAGCAACTTTCCTCTCATGAAAATCCCAGTATCATCCTTTATAAGCTTGAATGTCACCGTCTTTCGCTCTACTGATACACTTGAAATATTGCCTCTCTTTTTTGGCACTTTTACATAGATGGAGTTGCTCTTCTTGGTACTCTTTATCAGTCTTCTCCCACCACCAGGATCGAGCCTCCCATTGGCATATTAGTATTGTTATTGGTAACTGAATTTTTCATCAAACATCAATTTGAATGCTTACTTCTGTTGCCACAACCAAGAAGTCTTTTCTAAACTTCCATTATCATTGTTTGAATGTTATGTAAAATCTTTCATCATTAAAATTACTTGTTGAAATTAAATTCAATTTCACGTCTGAAGTATGTCAAAAACCCTTCAACACGAGAGTCGTCTCATCATTTGTTTGTGAGCAAACATTTCGATATCAAATATCATTAACGAGCTATCTTTCTTCATATTCAATATTCTATTGTTTTTTAGTGTATCGAGGGCGAAGAATTTTTTTTTTTAATATTGTATGGAGTAATGATTTATTATGCATCACTCAACTCGTCCCTTAACCTATTAAACTCTGCATCTTTGCCTTGTCAAAGGTTTCCATAGGTAGTATAGAGACACAATTATTGTCATCTTAATCCATTCCCTCTTGCCTTTTTGCTACCTTCGATCTCCTTCTATTTTTTCTTGAAATAATTTTATTTTTGTAGTCTTTTTCGCCATAATGATATTGTTTGATGTTCTTAAACTTGAATCAACTATAGACCTCTTTGACTTGTCGCCTCCCTCTGTTGATTCGTCGTGTCCAATATCTTTAGTAAATACAAAGGCATTCGATTTTTTGAAACCTTATCATTTTTCTTTTATTAACTCATTTATAAATAAAAAATAATAACTTTATCAAGGTAGAGTATATCATTTTTGAACATCGTTGCCATAATATGATTGTACGAAGCTGTTAGTAAAACCAGTAACACCAATGCCTTGTCTTTCGCCTTAATTTTATTTAATTCACTATTATTTAATTTAATTATTAATTGTTAAAATTTTTTGATCTTAACTATTATTGAGTGCTAACTTTATTTTATGTCAAAATTTTATCAAATTTGTTATATTTGGTGTCAATAATGTAAATAACTTCAAATTTTACATCTTAATAATATGAATGTGGATAATACGAGTTACTTATCTTCCATTTAAAAATTCAATTTTCTTAAATTTAAGAAAAGAACTTCATTCGCTTCATATATTGCCACTAAAGCTTTTTTTTTAATTATTATTACTAGCTTTCAGGAAGAAAGCTGGGACAAATGAGGTAAAAATATTGATAGTTTCCATTCGAATACCCTCGTTGAATACCGAAGACCTAACCCTAATTTATAATTGGAAAAAGCAGATTTTTTTTAAAAAAAGGTGAGGACTACAAATTCAGAAAAATTATTTGAGAATGAATACTGATAATGAAAAAGAAAAGATATAATTATCTGTAAGAGAGATTTCTTTCTTAATTTTGGTCAACTTCATCAAAGAATTGTGTTGCGTCCGCGGATTCTGAGCGTTGTACGGATAATGATCTAAGTATGTCCGCGAGGTAGGGAGCACTTAGATAGAATCCACGTAACACAAAGAACGATGATGTCCATTTTCGGACGAGGATGTGTTATGAGATGTAAAGAGGGAGGGAGTACGGGGATAATAATGCACGATATTTTTACATGAAAAATCCCACCGTGAATGAGAAGAAAAAATCACGAGACTCTGGGTTCGATAACTTGTATCACTATTACGTTTGGTTATAAGGGGGGACAAGATTATGGGGGAGTGAACTGACGGCACTTAAGTCTTTTATCTTTCTTCTTTATCTCTCTATAGCTGTTACATAAATGTAAATGCTAAGAATCATTTGTTTGGTAGATAATTAATGTATATATAGTGGGTGAGTCTTTTTATGTGGAGTGTCCACGTGGGGTTTGCATGTCCAAGAGATCCTGCCACCGACTCTGCTGATTCACCTTGCCGTGTCAGGAACGTTGCGTGCATGCGGGCTTGATGTGATGTCGATACTATAGTAATTGCGCGTGCTATTACAGGCCATTATTCATTCTGTGGTCTGATTCGGTTAGCCACTAAATCCATGGCATGCCGATTCTGCAGCATGGTGGTGCTCGAGGACCTTCCCTAAATCCACGGGCTCTGATAGGCTTTGAGTCCATTGCGCCATTTGGACCGACTTGACCGCGTGGACCTCTTAGGCTTACCGGGTCTCCGTAGCACTCGGGCCCAACTCATAGGAATGGATACTTCAATTGGGTCTTGGATATCAATACTCATCAAACTGTAAAGATTATTTTTGAATGAGTATTCTACTTTAGTTATAATTTATAAGTGGTGGTACTCGAGGACCTTCCCTAAATCCATGGGCCTTGATGGGCTTTGAGTCTATTGCGCCATTTGGACCGACTTGACCGCTTAGATATCTTAGGCTTACCGGGTCTCCATAGCAATCGGGCCCAACTCATAGGAATTGATACTTCAATTGGGTCTTGGATATCAATACTCATCAAACTGTAAATATTATTTTTGAATGAGTATTCTACTTTAGTTATAATTTATAAGTGGATATAGCAGACTCTAAAAAAAAAAAAAAAGTAGGCAATGGATAAAAAAAATATCAAAGAAATAATATTAATATAAAAGAGAGAAGATAGAATAGTTTATTTAAAATACAGTTGCATTAATAAAATAAAAGGCGGGATTGGTTTTTTTTTTTTTTAAATTGAGTAATTTTTTTTTCTTATTTTACTGGACGAGGGAGGGGAGGATTACTAAGAAAAAAAGGGCAACAGAGTAAATCCAAATAGAAAATAAAAGAAAATGCCGTTTATTTTGACCCAAATACCCTCTCTCTCGCTTCGTCCAAGTCTAACCCTATCTGCAATTCCCATCCCAGCCCTCGGAAACCCCCTTCTCGACCTCTTTCTTCCTTGCCCCTTTGTAATTCCCCAATCTCCCCTTCGTTGCCCTTTCCTCTATTTTCCGATTTGCCCCCTCTTCTCCGCTTACCCGCCAATTTTCTTTCTCCTTCCTTTTTTTGAATTATCGTTGCTCTTCTCAGATCCTTCCCTTCCGTCTCTACCTCGAGAGCTCGACTGTGAAAACTCGATCACGCCTTCGCTTTTTGCGACGGTAATCATTGTGTCGCTTCTAGAACTCATTTCTCCGAGTTTGACAACATTGTCTACTCGGATTTTTGGCTTTTATGTTGTTTCCGAGCTGATTGATGGATTGACTGGAGTCTGTATATCAATTCAGCTATTCTAATGTAAGTTATTTTCTGTAATTCGATTTCCCAGATTAGAAGTTCGAGATTTTCTGTGTTTCTGTTAGTGGGTTCGGGATGCTTTTTGTGAAACTGGATTATCAATGCTGCCTTTGAGTTGGAATTCTCTCGTCCGTGCGTTGTTCACCAGTGGTCTTGTGCGTTGTTCCATAACTTTCTGGTTTTTGGAGTTTTCCAGATTTTAGATACATGGCATAGTGGATCTACGTTGTTCTTACCAAGTTATTGCTGTTAGAAATATTACCAAGTTTTCCATATGTTAGAAATATTGCTGTGAGATACATGGTTTTTGGAGGTTCTTACCAACCTCACTTTTTGTGGCTATGTCGATGGATATTCAGGCCTCCAATATATAGGATAGGGTAGGATCCTTTATTTTTCTTTTGGAAATCTTTTCATATTCTTCCCATCATGGGTTATGCGTTACAATCTTTATTTTTAATGATAGAAATAATCCATTTTTAATCACCATAGCTTAATAGGATTTAATTCTTGAGAACATGAAGGGCCATATATTGATTATGAGAATTTTAACATTCTTGCATATGGCCCTCATGATACTCAAGCTTCCATGTATGGAAAAAGTAAAAAAAAAGAAGAAATGATCAAGTATAGTTTATTTCATTAGTTACTAAATGTTATTATTTAAAATATTATGCACGTGCCATGACAATAAAGCCCATATCAAGTCGAGCTGCCCCTTCCATCTATCTCATGCACAGTACCCTTTACATAAGCACCAAATGATCAAATAAAATTTGTAAATGAACTTTCAATAAGTCATTTCGGTCCAACTTTATATATCATCCCCATGGATGAAACAATGTGCACAAATAACATTGTTCTACATATAGAATTAAATTGCATCTCTATAGACCAAATAAAGAGATAGAAAACATAGAATGAATTGATGAGTCCCATATGCTCCACATGACCTCAAACTGGAGTAAAAGTAAGCTCATGGTCATTGGATCCGTAATTATCAAATAAGTATTTATATGCTCAGTAGACACCTCACATATCTTCATTTTTATCTAACAATTGAGGTACAAAATGTTGATATGTTTACTTCATCTACTGCTTTTATTATTTTCGGAGAAGAAAACTATTGCAGTGTTATCTCAGAGAATCTTCAAAGTTCATTCAATTCAATCAACAACCTGGACACCATTGAGATGATTCCTCTTCCATAATGCCCATGTAATAGCTTTATAGCGTGTGGTGAAATTTGCCTCCACAATTGATGTAGCAACAATATGTTGCTTACAACTTTTTTAAGATATAGCCCCACATCATGTAGAAAAATATATCGGAAGTAATTTTTCGGTGTTTACACAATTGAAAAAATCTAAATCTACATAATCGACCTCATCAAGAAAATCGGTTTATATGTAAGTCAATCTGTAGTCCTTGATTTGCTGTCAGCACCGCATACGTTAGAACCTTGATATGTCAACCATAAATCATCCTGACAATGACATTGATACCCAATAATAAAAAACTCGTCTACTTGATTGTAACATTTAAAAAATACTGACTTTGAAGCTCACTTACCTCTAGTAGGCCATATCGATCAAAAGTCAACAATCTATTAATTACAACAGTCTACAATCCTCAATTAGACACATGGAGAGCAAATCTAAGAGCTAAAACAAAATGCAGAACAATTCAACAACTTCTAACTAAAGCATCCACAAAAGTTCATCTCGCCTAACTATGAGCTATTTATATCGTCTCAATTGTTCGGAAACTTGTAGAAAAGACTAGTGATATGCAACGAATGAGCCAAATGTCAAACAGGTAATTCATAATCAAGTATGTAACAACGGCAGAGGCCAATAAACTTAGAAAACTCGAATATCATAAAGCTTCTCACAAGCACAATTTGAAAGATACAATACATAAAACCAAACTACTAGTTTTAGGGTTTTCACATGATCGCCATGCAACATGAAAGAATATGTGAGGATCATTTTTGCACCATTGCGAACCTAAGGCCAATGTACAAAATGCCCCCATTGGGGGGGGGTAAATCAATCAACAAAACTACACTCCTCTCTATCACCCCAAGCAATACCGAGAGAATCACTTGCCTCCATGGTTAGACATGTAAACCTATGATACACCGGATGCCCCAGATATCCAAAACACGGGTTGATAATAACATAACACATTCCCGAGATCATCGGAATGACCATAGTATCGGATGTTGTGGACTGTACTAAAGGAGCTCCATCATCCCAAATTCTTTAGTGCCTTTATACATCTTCATTTATTTTTTCAATGGAATGGAGAACAGAGTATTGCACTTTATTAGACTTGAAAATGCTAATGACAATAAAACCATGGCAAGGAACATACAACAATGTAAGAAACAACAATATAAGTCTGGAAGCTTGAAAGTGATATAACTAAATGAGAAGACAACCAAGGTTGATAAAGGTCGTCAATTGAATGAGAAAGGAATAAACATCCTAAACCGATTCACATTAAGTCCACTTCATTCCAAACATTGGATTGATCACTTACATATTTCCAAATAAATTACCACAAGATACACATGATTAATTGATTTAGACAATTAGACAACATTAATTTCACTATCCTTCAACAAATGATAACTCTCAAATTTCTAATATTCTAATGGCTCCAATTTTCTCTTCACATAAATTGAATTATGAACATCGAAAACAGTACCAATAATCCCGTAAAACTTATTCTACCTTTTGCCTGATGAAGGGAAGAATCAAGTTTATCATTTCTAACTCCATAAATAGTATTCTGTAATTTCCACAAATATTTATTTGATAATCTCTATAATCACCAAATTTATGCTTGGAAGATCTCCTCTAAAATTACCATTTTCGTATATTTAAATCGTGACATATAATACCATATTTTCTCATTTTAACACTTTCTGTTTACAAAAGTTCACTAAAATATATACCACCATCCTTGGACATGAATTCGCTACGAAAATACTTATTCTTACCTTAAATTTATGAAATATTGCCAACAATAATTATTACATAATCAAAGTATCTGAAACAACTTCCACCAAAATTACCTTTGGTGTTCAAACGACATTCAAAAGCTGGCTTAAATGCCACTATTCTAGGCCTAGGGGTTTGAACGTTATTCAAACATTGGTTCAAATGCCACTGTCTAAAGTCTGACATTCAATTTTGTTTTCACTAATATGGCTCTTATGTCACCAAATTTCTCCATTATGACATCAACATATTATGAATTTCTTAACATATGACTCGAACAGAGCTAATTGGAAGTAAATTCTAATTCATAATAACAAATTTGAATGTTTATTATGATTTTTTACATATATCAGTAAACATTTTCATAAATATTCAATTCCCACAGCTCTCTCCTATTTAATTCATATTATCAAATCCGAACATAAAATTCTGAAACTATATAATCATTGAAGTATATCCAAGGATTAAGATTATAGAATTACTTGCATAATTTCCCCACCAAAGCCTCATTTTCTTTTCCCTTGTTTTCCTCCTCCTCCTCCTCCTCCTCCTTTATTTAGATTTTGCTTAATCTGAAATTCTCCACCTAAGGGAAGCTGAGTCCTTGAGCAAACGCCCTTCTATGCCACGTTTCCTCCAAGTGTTAATCTAACAGTATACATAAGATGCAAGCTCTAATTTGAGCGCTTGTCTATACGTGACTTAATGCACATGCCACCTCATGCTATGACCACTCCTCACAAGCTGCTCTTCTAAAATCAGCTGGTCACTTAGTTAAGTTTGGGGTGTAATTTATATATTTGTTAGGTTAGAATATTAGTTTAGGTAGTAGCTAGGTGTCCAATTAGTGGATCCACTAACGTTTCCATAAATTGTTACATAATAATCCATGAATTATTTAAATCCCTTATTTGAAATAATCATGCCCTAAGCATATCCCAAATAAACCCTAGATATGAGTATTAAATAATCCAAATTAATGCACCAAAATTACTTTCAAAGTGTGACATAATTTGGTTAACACAAAATTAAGATGTTACAGTATAACTTCTATTGCATCCTTCCAACGACCCATTCTTAGGTTACTTTGATATTAACCCAATATGCATACTGCAAAGTTAATGTCAAGTCTAGTATAGACCTATGCATACATTAGGCTGCCTGCTGCAGATGTATCAGAAATGCTTTTCATTTGCTTCTCTTTCAATTCATTCTGGGGACATTGAGTTCTATTATTATTTTTTTCCTTCGATAAGAGGTGCTACTAAAGGAGAATAATATTTCCTTCTAAAACTCTTTGAATGTAGGCTTTGAGACGGTCTTAATTTTTTTATTGTTTGTCTTTGTGAATCTCTATGCCAATGACATAAGGGACTTCACTCAAGTTCTTCATTTCAAGTTTTGTGAGAAAAATTATTTACTTTCAAATAGCAAATATAAGTCATTGCTCGCAATTAAAATGCCATCTAAATATAGGGCTAGAAATAAATTTACTCCCACTGATTTTAATGCGTGTACAATCAATAATAATATTTTCATTGAATGTATGTGAGGTAATAACCTCATGAAATTTTATATACCACTAATGGGAGGCTTGTTTAATTCATTTATAGATTTTCTTAATTTACAAATCAATTGATTATTACAACAAAAACCTTTAGGTTGTAACATGTATACCTCGTCATCAAGGTCCTCACTTAGGAATGCCTTTATTACATCCATCTGGTGTAACTCCAAATCAAAATAAACTATTGAAGTCGTGATAATCGTGAATGAATCTTTCTTTGAAAATGGACAGAGGGTCAATGCGTTCTTTTTTAGCAAAACCCTTGGCTACAAGTCTGGCTCTATGATGCTCAATATTAGCAAAAGCATCCATTTTGGTTTTATAAACTCATTTGTTGCCTAGTTATAGCCCCTGTTGTCCACTTAACTAAATCCCAAACTTATTTTAGACATAGATTCCATCTCTTCTGGAATGACATTGAACCAAAGTGTGGAGTGATCTTCATTTATGGCCTATGAAAACATACTTGGGTCACTGTTAGGTCGTATTCTGTAAAAATTATAAATCTACTCCTGAGGATTCCCTTAATTCTACTCGCACTGTGTTAGGAAACATTGGAATAGGCTCAGCTTGAACTTTCCTCATAAATAGACTGTTCTTGAGTTAGTTGTTGTTTGGAGTAATTATTTTGATCTTTCTCAACAACAATCAAACGTTCTTCAATGGAAGGATTTTCAGTCAATTTTTATACTTCCTCAAATTCTATCTTTTGATGATAACTAAGTTTAACCTCCTTAAAAAAATTTAGATCTCTAGATTCAACAATTTTAGGACTGTGAGAAGGAAAATAAAATCTGATACTTTGAGTTAACTGTATAGCTAATTAAAAAACATCTAATTGTCTTTTGGTCTATTTTCTTTATGTGGGGATTATAAATTCTTACTCAACAGGACAACTTAGATATGTGATTCAAACTCGATTTTCGCCCATTCCATGATTCAAAAGGTGTTTTAGAAATAACCTTGGATTGAACCCTATTTAATATAGACACTGCAGATTTTAGGGTTTCAGTATACAAGGACAGTGGCAGATTAGAATAACTAATTATGCTCCTTAGTCCTCACCATGTCTTTAAGTGTGCGAATCCTCCTTTCATCTACACTATTTTATTGTGGTGTACCATGTGTTGTATATTGGGCAATAATGCCTTCTTCAAAGAATTTCGCAAATGGACCACCCTTCATTTGTTCATTGATTCCTATTGTAGTACTTTCCTCCTCTATTAGGTCTTACTATCTTGATTTGTTTTTCCTTTTGTTTCTCTGTTTCTACTTTGCAGGATTTAAAAACATCTTGTGCTTCATCCTTGCTATTTAGAAAGTAGAGATACATGTAACTTATATGATCATCAATAAATGATATAAAATATCTTTAACAATTAAAGTAAGGACTAGCAAAAGGTCCACAAAAATATGTGTATGTGATTTGTAGAATATATAAGCTCCTTTTGGCACTTTTAGAGATCTTGTCGGCTTGCTTTTCCTTTATGCAGTCGACACAATAATCAAATATGTAAAATTAAGAGCTTGTAAAGCACCATCATTCACCAACCTTTTAATTCTCTCTATGGATATATGTCTCAATCTCCCGTGCTATAACAAAGATGAATTCTCATTCATAAAGCTCATTTTTAGAGCATTTATTTTCAAAATTTTAATACGAATCAAATTTGTATAAAACGTCAATTAATATTCCACCACCAATATAATTTGATATGTTTTGAAAACAGATTTCTCAAAATAAAATCCACAATCGGCTAAAGCTAGCTTTGTAACAGAAACTAAGTTTCCAAGAAATTCAGAAATTAAAAGACAAATTTAAGAACTTAGACAAAGCAGTTTTCAAAATCAATTTAAAATTTCCAACGGCCTCTGCTCATGACATCTTATTTCCCAAATAAATGCATAGTTCACTTCCCATCGGCTTCCTTATGTTTAGAAAATCTTGCCTTCTGCGTTGTACTTAAATAGTAGATTTTGATTGAAAGCCTTTTCATTAGGATATTGGCCAAAACTTTATTGGAACTCACAAAGTGTTCCTCAAAAGCCTTAATAAACTTTTTGGCCTTAGTGCATTTTAGGGATTGAACCTAATGATCTTGTTGACACGGGATTGCATGAACTTCAAATATAAGTGATTAGACTACTCCTGCCATTCATGCTTAGTGACATCTTGTAGTGTACTTAAGTCCGTGATAGCAAAGAAGAATTATTAATTGATTCAGTAGGAAAAGCTATAATAACCATGGAAAATAAACTTTAACATATGAAACATAAACTTTACATCATATTAACTGATTTCAATATAAAATGATAAATTATAATCTTACCATGTGTAGAGGTTGCCAACAGGCATAACTTATCGTGACTCTATAATAGCACTACAAAGTTTGTATATAAAGAAATAAGAATTTCTGTAATTGTGGTTATATGGAAAAATTATTTCTAATGCAAAATCTACTATTTTATTCTAATTGAAGCACAAAATTTAGCAACCTCCTTGTGGAACCAAGTTACAAAAAAATTGTCAGTCAATCACAATTAGATACTAATAACTTACTGAAATTAATTTCCACATGTGATTTTCTATTGGAATCAGGATGTTGCTGCTATTTGTAATAAAATTAATAATATCTATTTCATAGCATCTTATTTTCTCAAAATATATAAACAAATATATATATAATCTTTGAATGGAAAAGTGAGATTGCAAAGAAGCCCATATGGCGAAATGCCCAATGTGATGCAAGTGGTTGCTGCAAATTTGAACCCCGCATCTCCATTTCTTCCCTTTTTTCTTTGACCGAATGGCACGCCCACTCTCCTGTGTGGCGCGTGTAATACACTTGCTAGAGTGCCTTCTGGAACTTGATGCTCACATGCCACATGCTGGTGCTTGATTTTCACATGTCGCTCATCTTCAATCTCTAGCGGATCTGCAACTCCAAAAGTGTCAGGTTCGTATCTTTAAGCTGGTTTTACGCCATAACTTGAGCTATAAGGATCCAAGTCCAATGTTTTTTAGGGGTTTTGCTCATAATCAAATGATATATCAATAATCTACATGCTTAATTTTCAAATGGGTATCAGCATCAATATACTGTAAACCGAAAACCTTATTCAGCCTCTAGCTTTTGTTAACAAAACCTTAAATCCAAGATACACAAACATAATACATGTAATTGAATCCCACAAACACTGGCTTTGCAAACTCATGTGCATGTAATTACAAATGAAAACAAGCTAAATCTTCTGAAGTCGACACAAATCTTTAAAAAAAACAAATTGCACCAAAATTCAAATTTCATAACACAATAACTATATTTATGTCCATATACCCATAGGATGGAGATCCATTACCTATGATTCATATCTATGCTCCTATCTTCTCATAAATCATGGACAACAAAAATCATTGAATATCATAAACTTACTAACAAGGCATGAACGTGTCTCTAATATCACACGTTAGAAATATTACATGCATAATCAAATTTGTTCATGTTTTATGCAGCAAAAAGTAGATCAAACATACCTCCAACCATGTTCATTCAAGCACAATTTGTGGCTGAAACTAAAAATTGGTTATTGAATCAATAAAAATCTTATAGCCTATTGACAAAGTCACTTTTTATGGCTATGTCGATGGATACATTGTCCTCCAATAGATAGGCTATGCTGGGGACCTTTCATTTTCTTCTTGAAAGCTTTTCATATTCTTCCTTCATTCATCCAAAATGCTAGAAATAAACCACATTTAATCATCTTGATTTAACAGAATTTAATCCTTCTTGATTCTTGAGAATATGAAGAGCCAAATATTGACTAGGAGAATTCTAACAATTGCTACTTCAACTTAGATGTGATCCAGTTTTACGAATAATTTGGATAAGTTAGTTCATAATATTTCCTGAATTTTGTTGATTTTTCTATGTATCCATTTTGGTATATTTGTCACAAAAATGGTCTGTACCTGTTTTTAGCTGCATTTGGTTGCTTTTTTCCTCCTTTGCTGGCAACATTTGATGATATTTCGTGGGGCATTGGAATTGGTAGATTTCCTTATACAAATCGGATTGTAGACCTCAATTTGATATCTCTGCCATAGCTCTGTGGTTTGCTGGAGTGATCTGTGTAATGATCTCGGCCAATGACTGGACAATATTCAATTAGTTGTGCCAATCACATTTTCTATTCGTATACTAATTTGCATTTTCATTAACAAAATCATATTTCCTTTTCTTGTGTTGGGGTCTGTTTGAGGTTGGTGGAGGTTACTATGACATACCGTTTTGTTGGGAATCACTTCCGTGTGAAAGTCCTTGTGACCGGAGGACTTGGACGGAGCATGTGTATGCCACTTTAAGTATAAGGAATTCCGGTCAACTATGTTGACCGGAACTTTCTGGAAGGACAATCTCAACCGGTCAATATGTTGACTGGTTAAAGTTGTGAGCCGTCTAACTCTGCTGAAAAATCTGGACGGATTACTTCGACCGGTCAACGGGGTGATTGACCGGCCAAGAATGAGAGGATGGTCAACAGGGTTGACCGATTGAATATGGAAGGTCTGAATGACTGGTATATCCCAAAAAGATGTACAGTTGACCTACCTGATTGGGTAGTTGGTAGACATCATCCTTGGGACTCCAACCGCTGATCAGTTTGCAGGAGCATGCATGGCCGCCTGCTGCAGAACAAGGCGTGCGCATGCACGCATGCAGACCTTTGAAGTTGAGCACCAACCACCAAGCTAGGCTATGGTGGAGGACGTGTGTATATATGTGTGCATATGCACACTCAATGTAGATGTAAGAAGAAAGAGAGAGAAGTGAAAAGTAATGAGAAAATAGAGGAGATAAGTGAAAAAGAAAGAGAGTGGTGAGTGAAAACAAAGTGTTGAAGTTCTTTGTTTACCTTTGCTCTGTTTTTATTTTTCGCCTCCTGTAGTTTGTGTAACAAATATCTCATACTTAGTGATTTTTTGGTGGACTTAGTGTCCCATGATTTTTTCTTTATTTCGGAAGGGTTTTCCACGTAAAAACATTTGGTGTTAATTTCTTTTCTCCTGCTTCTACTTCACAGTGTGTGTGCTTTTGTCAGTCAGCCACCCATTACCGCCATCACGTTTATTTTAGGGAAGGTCCTTTTGGATGACTGAAAGGGAAGTTTTCTCTTTGTACAGCATCGATCAAGTGTTCAGAAGCACCCCTCTACGTGGATTACCTGAAGTGCTTTATTATCTAGACAACATTAGAAGTATGTCGATCCTGGTATTTTCATATGAAATACGTGATAAAATGGATTGTTCGTTGGTTGGTTACAAAAGTTTAGTGTCCCTTTCAACCCTAGCCTAAATCTTATGATTCATATGGCTTCATTGACTACGGTGGCTGCCTGTTATTGCCCATCTTTTGTGTTGAAATAGTCCCATTTTTTTCTCCTTTTATTTTCTGGCAATAATTACGTGGGAGGGAGACTCTAGGTTCCACCTCAAGAAAGGACAAGTGGAATGGTGATGTGTTCTAGGCTGTAGCTGCAGTAAAGTCTACATTTCTAACACTAAACTTCCATGTTATGGATACAAAGGCCTAGTTTGGGAATGTGGCCAGAACCTCAAGTGCATGTCGCAGACAGTTTTTTAAATTGATTATCATTTTTAATCTTCTTGTGAGCAATTTACTAAGGTGTTTAATACAGATCTTGTCTTTATTCTACAAATTGATATATTTTTGCTGTTTTTAACAATGTTAATAGTCGGAAGAGCTGTGAATAGTTGAGCAGCCACAGCTTTCCTGAACCGAGTCAAAATCTGAACATCCCAGCAAGTTGTGTATAGATATCTCTCTGGATCAACTTCATATCCTGATTTGATTGCTTTATGCTATAGAGCTAGAGCTTGTGCTATGCTAGTTATGCAGCTAATTAGACCTCATAGTTTATGGCCCGGTGGAGGGGATTCAGGATTATGTAGTAGGTTTCAGATTTCTCTAAGCTGTTATTGAAAGATAGGTTTCAGAATTTCTCTAAACTGTTATTGAAAGATGGATTTTCTAGAAATTATATGGAGATTGGAGAAGATCTAAACCTCAAAAGTCCCCTACTAAAGGTGCATTGTTGGGTTTGTCATGTTTCGTCATTCTTGTGTATATTTGTGATTATCTTTTTGGTTTGTTGGATAAACTTGTGATTTTTACAGGCAACAGTTCAGCTTATGTTATTTTGTGAAACAGTTGATTTCAGTCACGATCAAGAAGGCCTGTCTGGTCTCTGTCTCGGCCTCCACAATCATACTTACCAAGATATTGTGATCTGGCTCTTCAATGGCTAACCATGACTTGATACTAGGGCAAAATCACCATTTAGCACTTGGGCAGAACCAGCAGTTAATGCTTGGTCATAATCATCATAATCTAGGTCATAGCCGGACTCATCTGCATGATTTGGGCATGGAACAGGTACATGACCCTAAACTGGGTTTGGGACATCCCCATGACCACGAGTTGTCCCTAGAACAGGCTCATGATCATGATGAGAATGATGGACATCATTATGAGAGAGGAAATGAGTTAGATATGGATGACAAAAATCATCGTGACAGCCACCAATTGTCGATTCCTACACTCAATCACGAGTTTGCTTTAGCAGTAAGCAACGAATTGGCTGTTTCAGACAATCAAGAACTTGATGATAATTTGGAGCTAGCTATGGATCAAAGCCAGGAAATGGAGATTGACCCTGCTGAAGATATATCGGTTCAGGAGCCCGAGTATGTAGTCACAACGCCTCCAGTTCTTCAGGCACGTACTCTTGCTGTCACTGCTAACCATGAGCTCCATGTGGGACAAGAGTTTCCTGATGTTAAGAGCTGTCGCAGAGCATTGAGGGAGACAGCAATTGCTTTACACTTTGAAATGCAGACAATAAAGTCTGACAAAACTCGTTTTACAGCCAAATGCGCAACCGAGGGATGCCCCTGGCGCATACATGCTGCTAAGCTTCCAGGAATCCCTACTTTCACAATCAGGACTCTTCACGAAAGCCATACATGTGGTGGAATAGCTCATCTTGGCCACCAGCAAGCATCAGTCCAGTGGGTGGCGAATTCAGTAGAGCAATGTCTGCGGGAGAACCCTAACTACAAGCCCAAGGAGATCCTAGAAGAGATACACCGCGTTCATGGAATCACCTTATCTTATAAGCAGGCTTGGCGGGGCAAGGAGCGAATAATGGCTGCTATGCGTGGGTCCTTTGAGGAAGGCTATCGCCTTTTGCCACAATATTGTGAACAAGTTAAACGTACAAATCCTGGAAGTATTGCTTCTGTTTCTGGAAACCCGACAGATGACTGCTTCCAGCGGTTCTTCATTTCATTCCGAGCATCGATTTATGGTTTTCTGAATGGTTGTAGGCCGCTTCTTGGGCTCGATAGGACATACTTGAAAAGCAAATACCTCGGTACTCTACTGTTGGCCACTGGTTTCGATGGAGATGGTGCTCTATTCCCATTAGCATTTGGTGTGGTTGATGAGGAAAGTGATGAGAATTGGATGTGGTTTTTATCTGAGCTCCACAATCTGCTTGAGGTCAATGCAGAAAACATGCCCCCTAGGCTGACAATTTTATCAGATAGGCAGAAAGGTATTGTAGATGGAGTAGAAGCAAAATTCCCTACAGCATTTCATGGATTTTGCATGCGTTATTTGAGTGAAAGCTTTCGGAAGGAGTTCAATAATACAATGCTGGTTAATCTTCTATGGGAAGCTGCCCATGCTCTTACTGTAATTGAATTTGAAGCAAAAATTTTAGAGATTGAGGAGGTATCACAAGATGCTGCATATTGGATCCGACGAATCCCACCTCGCTTGTGGGCCACGGCTTATTTTGAGGGAACTCGATTCGGCCATTTGACTGCAAACATAGTTGAATCTTTGAACAGTTGGCTTCTTGAGGCTTCTGGACTTCCAATCATTCAGATGATGGAATGCATTCGGAGACAGCTAATGACTTGGTTTAATGAAAGGCGAGAGACGAGTATGCAGTGGACATCAATACTTGTGCCCACTGCTGAGAGACGGGTTGCTGAGGCAATCGATCGTGCTTGTACTTATCAGGTGCTTCGAGCTAATGAGGCAGAATTTGAAGTCATATCACATGAGGGAACAAATGTCGTCGACATTCGGAATCGATGCTGCATCTGCAGGGGATGGCAGTTGTATGGTCTGCCCTGTGCACATGCCGTGGCAGCCCTGCTCTCTTGCCGGCAGAATGTCCATCGATTCACCGAGAGCTGTTTCACAGTCACAACTTACCGGAAGACGTATTCACAGACCATACATCCAATTCCAGATAAGTCATTGTGGAAGGAGTTGTCTGAAGGAGATCCAAATGCAAGCAAAACCGTTGATATAGTTATTAACCCACCCAAGTCACTTCGGCCGCCTGGAAGACCGAGAAAGAAGAGAGTTCGAGCAGAAGATCGTGGGCAGGCAAAGCGAGTGGTGCATTGTAGCCGTTGCAATCAAACGGGCCATTTTAGAACAACATGTTCGGCACCGATATGAGTCCTCTCCGCCAGAAGTAAGCTTTTCCTTAAAAAGAACTTAGTTTTCCTTTTAGTCCTTTAGTTGATCCGTAGATTGTGTTAGATTTGGGAGCTGGTGATATCTCTCTCCTCCTGTCAATAGTAGAAATTGTGGATGAAGATCCTTTAGCTGTTTTATTTGTGATTGCTAGGTTGAATAATACAGTGTTATGGGGGATATTATCCATGTTATTGCTTGCTAACATTTGGAAGCAATTGTCTTTCTAATTAATGTCCTGTGTTATGCTTCCCTCCATCTTTGGTCTTTTCTAAGTTAGCCTCGGTGTATGCTACTGCATGATCACAAACAAACTGACCCTTATTTTAAAACTTTTTTTCCAATACTTGTGTTTTTTAAATAAATATATATGCATATACGTATGCTGCACACAGACTGATAAATGCTTGTCTGGGTGTGCGAGGAGTCGGTGTTTTGAGTGCTTATTATGTAAAAGGGTGGCTCAGTACACAGAAGCTCCTAAATCGTAAGAGCCAGATGCCTGTGGTCTTACCCATACTCTGCTTCTACGATTTACAATAGAGCGAGCAATTGTAGTGTTGTTGTGCTAATGATTTTCCTTTTTAATAGCTTTTATGTATAATGAAAACGGCAGCATATTTTCTGATATGGTTCCGGAGAAGTAGATCATTAGATAGTCTGTACAAATATTCTCCCTGCTAGACAGACCATAACTTAATCTGAGAAATGATATTATTTTCTAGTGTTAGGACACATCTATGTTATAAAGCTTTCAGAATGGTCGAATATTTTTATCTAAAAATTTATTATTATTATATTTTATGAAAGAATCTAAAATATTAAATGTTTCAAAAGTGTAATATTCAGATTGAAATATCACCCAAATATCTTAAATAATGAATCTTCATATAAGAAAGTACCAAAATATGTCTCATTGTTATATTTTTTAAGCTTTGCATTGTCTGAAATAAGCTCTTATGCTTACAAAAAAAATCATAATAATACCAGCATGGCTAAATCCGCTACTTTTACCGGTGATTGTTTATAGCCCAAATAATTGATCGTTTATAACTTTTTTAGCTATATTTATTCGTAATATCACATAATTGGGTCATAATTTATAAAATTTTAAATTGATCAGACGGGTCATAATTTATTTTTGCTAAAATGTTGCTAAGCTTTTAAGCCAACCAAATCTTGTGTTCTTCCCCCCCCCCATCATTTCCTATTGCACCAATTCGATTTAATGCTGAATTCCTTATTAAAAAAATATAACGTAAAATCAGTTTTGTTAAACTGAAAATACAAGGCTGATATTCACATAATTTAGGAAAAAAATTCAAATTAACATTCATTATGGCTAGAGAAATATTATTCGTCCACCTAATTAAGCTTTTAGTTTAATCAAAATTATGAAAAGTATGTATGAATCTTACCATATTTTAATTTTTACTCTACCTATTATTTTTCTTTTCATACTAAAAATAATAATTTCGATATAATTGGATATACAATTTAGTGTATGAATAATATTCCTCTTACAAATATATTATAATATGAGATTTTCATATATTTAATTTTTAGTAGGTATTATATATTTTATTCTCACAATACCATAGAAATAAAAATAAAATTTTAGTAAGTATGGGCTAAAAAGTTTCCCCAAACATTTCTCATAAGAAAGTGGAAGAGAATATTGAAACTTTCAATTACCAATTGGGCAATTTAAAATGAGAGATTGACCAGATAAGATGATAGATTGATATTTATATAAAATAAGATGAGAGATTACTATTTAAGATAATTTAAATATTTAAAATGTATGTCAAAAAATGAAATTATGAGAAAGTATTAATTAATCGAGGTTGGATGAGAAAAATAAAAATATAAATCGATAAATTTTTAGTAAAATGATAAAAAATAATTTAAGATTACTTATACTTTCTAAAAATATTATATTATATCGAGTATAATGACAAAATTAAATATAACTGATCATATTTATTGAAATATAAGATATTATTACTATATATAATTTAAATAAGAATCATCAACTATATTAATAGCACAGCTAAAAAATTATATTTAATTAGTTAAAAAATTTATATTTCAACTATACTAAAAAAAGGGTAAATGTATAAATAAAATAAATAACTAAAAAGGTTTATTATTTTTTTATTATTACTTGCATAAAAATTTTATGGCCAATATAATAGAAGATAAATAAAGTACATAGGGGCTCCCAAGCACTCCCTATTTTTTCTTATATAATTTTTGACTATTAAATTGCTACTATTTAATTTTCTAATTTTTTAATATTGAATTATTAAATTATTAAAATATTTGCACTATAAAATTAATTTTCAAAAACTAATTTTATAGTTTTTTATAAAAATTAAATTTATTCTATTTGATCAATGAAGGACTGCATCCAGATTCCACACGTTTATCCGCTACGTCTGCAGCTCGTGGCATTCCCTACGTCCCTCCCTCGACACCTCGTTTCTCGTGGAGGCTGAAACCCTCCGTGTCTTCGTATGCGAACGGTTGACAGAAAAATGACTTCTTTATAATTGTTAAGGATATGT